>PVIR01015774.1:0-37581 GCA_004026965.1 Petromus typicus
TGCTCCATGACTCCTCCCTGTTCCCAGCTCAATGTGACTGGTGGCTGGAAAACGACATGTTGCTGTCCACTGTCTTTGGCTGTGTTTTTCTACAAAGCACTGGTCACTCTCGCTGGCTCTGTGTTTCCTTCCCACCAGCAGGATGGTGTTATGAAGTGAGCCGTTTGGGAGGTGATAGGTCAAGGGAAGTTCCTTCATGAGGGGACCAAGTCTTCTAAAGATGGACGGGAGCACAGGGTCCTAGTCACCAGGTCTCCATCTTTCACCTTCAAGTGAAAATACAACAAGAAAACAGCCATCGACTGCCATCTGTAGTCAGCACTCACCACTGTAGTTCTTAACGTCACTTGGTTTTCTGAATCAATTGAGCTAATGAAGTGTAACATAAAAATGGATGCAGGCACCCCAGGAGGAAAGAGTAGCATTTGCCAAACTCCTTGACAAGAGCAGGGTTGTGGATATTGTCGTGACACCAGATATCTCTGGCCTCCCCACGTGACAGTCGACTACTTAGCAACAGGAGCCCTCCCTCACACAAGAGGTAAATGTTAAGAGACACAGTCTAACATATCCTCCAGTGCACCGAGAGAAACGAAAAACTGTCAAGAACACATATGCATGGCAATAAAATGCCTAAGAAGCTGGCACAGAATCCCTCATTAATAGGGATTTGCCACCTAAACACAGCATGGGGTGGGAAAACCAATGTAGCAATCATGTAACGCAATCCTGGCACACAGAAGTCCTGCCTGAGCATGGCTGCCTTCACACCATCGCCTTCAGGATTCATTTTCTCAGCTTGGTGGGAAACTACCACCAAATGGAAAAGAATCCGATAGGAGGAGATGGAACAAGAAAAAAATGCCAGTGTTCTCAATTCTAAGATTTAAAGCCTATCTCTCATCCCCACAACAGACAGATCAGGAAAGTGACCAAACTATTGTGTATATCAGCACGAGGAGGAGCAGGAGGACAGGATGGAACAGAACCGGAGGTGGAGGGAGGTGGGCACGGCTTACCTGGCCGGTCTAGGAACACAGCTGCACAACAGAGGCCAAGATTCCCCCGGAAAATGATATGTGCCTGTGCCATCTGAGGAGAGCGGTGGCGGGTGTGGTTATGCCGCATCTGGAGGGAACTCAATTCCGTTTTTATGGTCTGCTTCTCTGGTGCCCTTGGGTTTCTGTTTCTTTTTGCTGTCCCCTGAGGTAAATTTACTTACTAATGTGTTCAGTGTAACTGCTCCTGGGCCAGTGACAATGAGGCAGGTAGGCAAGAACTACATCAGCTTCACAGCCCAGGAAACACTGCCTGGTACAGTGTAGAAAGGAAATTGTGAAACTGCGATTTCCTGTTACCAGGTTAACTATGTTACCTGTTATCTGCCAGGACACACAGACAGGAAAACATGAGAACAACCACAGGCATTTTTAGTTCCGTTCAATTTAGGGGCCTGTTACCATCCAGCTGTGACTGAATTTGCAGTCACGGAGGATCATCTTGAAGGAAGGAGACGATGATCTTCTGAGACACAAAAACAGGGTGACCCACTTCCAGTCAGATCCAGCCTCCCTCCCACGTGGGCCATTTTGTAAATTAGCAGGCTAGATGTGTTCTCCCTGCTGTTGTTGCGTGTGTGCGTGAGCATGCGTGTAGATCCACTAGTGGAGAGCTACCCACTCCTGTCTCAGGGGAGGGCTGTGCCCAAGGGCCTTGAGTTCTTCTGATTTCTAGGGTTCGGTGTATGTCAGCGTCCCTCAGTGGCTGGCTTTTCCCATGTGGGGTGACTGTGGAGCTGAGTTCCCCACTCCTCGTTGCATTATGCGTGACTATTACCCCAACTTTCCTCTGTGTGCTCGGTGCCTGTCTGCCTTTGCCTTCCCTGAAGAAGTCCTCACCTTGTGCTGAGGCTCTTAAGCTTCGCTTTGAAGTTCTGAGTTCAGAAGGTGGTGACTTCCTGACAAGGTGGTCAGGACAAATGACATTCGCCTTGAGTCAAACTGGACAACCCCGAGGGGCAGGGTCTCCACTCTCTACATCAATCACTATGCTGGCTTTCCGTGGGGACCACAGGCAGGGGTGGGGCCACCAGACAGGAAAAGGACAGCCAGAGGGCCACAGAGTGGGGACCAAGCCTGAGGCTAGTAGAGGCTGGCAGGAGGGCAGGAGAGACACTTCACATCAGAACTCTCAAGCCCATGAGCCTCCGGGTCAGGAACCCTAAGTTTTGGCCCTGTTGTACAGTGTTTAATTCTGTTGTTGATTAGAGCATTTCTTTCATTAGACAAGTTTTTAAGAAAAAATAAATTAAAAGCACTCAATGGAAAAATGGAGGCTGTTGAGACTGAAAGAGAAGATGGTAGAGAAGGTGACAGATTAGCATACAAAAACCAGCACACCCGGTCCCATCGATGACGCTATTTTAATTTCTCTCTCTCCCTCTCTCCCTTTCTCTCTCCTTTCCTCAAATCTAAAGCTCTAAATTCTAGGAAGAAAGAAATCTGATCCATTAAATTCAGACAACCTGCAAAATAGAAATATTCAGAACAGGATAGTAATCAACCTCATTATCCAGCAAATTGTGGCCTAACACTGCAACCCTTGTATAAGTAATACAGGAACACATGTCACAGAAAATAAAATTGTTAAAAGTTATTACAAGTATCTGCAAATTAACATTTTGCTACAGTGATCAATTCACTTCCCCTCTTTTTTTTAAAAGAAAAAAACTGACTCTAGATGCAGGGGAGCAGCCCAGGGGTCGGACACTGGTTTAGTAGGGACAAGACCTTGGATTCCATCCCTAGCACCAGGAGGAGAAAAACTGTATTAGTAAATAATTTGGAAGCAATTTTTTTAAAGTTTGAAAGTGCTTCTCTATCTGTCTCAGTAATAGATCTAAAACATTAATTTTGTCAGGGAGATAATGAAAAGAAGCAAAATGTATCTTAAAAATTAAAAGCAGGTAAATTTTTGAAAATTAGTACACACTTAGGATTGTTTTTCCTGTTTGAGATAAATTAATTGCCTAATGCTATCCAAAGGAAGGGCACATTTTCTTTAGACAAAGAATGAGTGCTTGACATTGTACTTCACAAGTCACAGGGTCCATTGATCTTGTTATCATCTAAATTTTAATATGTAAGTTATTTCAGGATTGTATTATTAACTACGGTGAAAATGTGTAGAGGTCTTTATTGTCCTTTTCAACAACATGCAGGCTAAAGACGCTACATTCCTACATCTAGAAGCAGAACGGTCTGTAAGGGAATTTTCCACATTCAACCTCTGCAAAGCAAAACACTTATGTCTTTCTAGGAGAAAATTGGAAAGAACTAGCTGGAGGTTTCGGAAGGGCTGGCTACCAGCTGCAGCCTGAGCAGCAGAAAGCGGCTTTCTCATACACAACACACGCTCAACTTCTCATTGTGGGCTGCTTGCTGCTCGCTCGCGATCTGCATTATTTAGCATTTCAGTGGGCTTGGAGCGTCTGCCCCCAGAATAATGCACAGCCCAGAAAGTAACTCACACTGGGCAAACAGAATTGTCGTTCTACTGAAGAAACCAATCTAAGGATCTCAGTAAACAAATGGCTCTCCTTACCCACTGTAGGGGCTTTTAAAGCAATTTATTCATGTGGAATAAAACTGCTGTAATGTGAGCTAAGCCAGAGGTGAACTGATAATTTTTTAAATGCTCCCTTCTGAGTCTCTATCTGTTCTGGAAAGCTACAGCATTGAAACCATCTTCTTCTCCAGACAAAAATATTTTATCTTTTGACTCTGGAATCCATTTATCAACATTCAGTTTCCAGTTTAAAATAAAGAGCCTTTCCACTTGCTTTCCTATTGCCCTACAATAAAGACTAATGACAGGGTGGGGCATTCGGATAGAAAAAAGCTTCGATCCAAAAATTACCCATGCTTTGAAGAAGCAAAGCTAAGAAAAGACCCAAGGACCCCTTAGTCCCGCGCACAATGCTGTCCTCAGCCCCACCCAGATTTGACTGTACTTGGTGGGGGTGGGAGTGAGAAAGAGAGAAATCGCCTGCTGCCGCATATCTGTGTGCGGGTCCTCAGTGGCATTGAGGATTCAGAGGGGCCAGCCATGCATTATGAATGAATGCGTTTCCAATGGTTACAGGGAGCCATGGCGCTCAACCCCGGGGTGCTCTTCATGGAGGAGCTGGTGGGGGAGGGTCCCGTCCCACATTCTCCTCCACCCGGAGGCAGCGAGGGAGGAATCCTGCAAATTCAGTATTTCACCCCAATAGAAAGATGCTGCTGCTGCTGCGGCGGCGGCGGCGGCGGCGGCGGGGGGTGGGGTGGGGGGGTGTTTCTATTTAAGACCAACCAAATCAACATTAAATTAAGGACGACTTTACATCCTCGGTTCACAACGGAACTTCACAGAAAAATCCTGCATCACTTTGGCCCCACACTTGTTCATCTCACGCCTTTGTTGAGCAGTTACAGCGCACGCAGCATCACCGGGAAAGAGGGGGAGCAGAGCGGCGGGGAGAGGCCGGCGCCGCGGGGCGCGGAGCACCGACCAAGCACCTACCCATTTCCGCGGCGGACACTCTAAGCGGCGCTCCCCGGCCGGTCGCCGCGGCCCCGGCCCCGCCGCAGTCCCGAGGAACAATGCACACGCCCGCTCTCGCCCGGGCTCCGGCGCGGCATGCAGCGCCCGCGGAGAAGCCTACCCGGCAGCGCAGCCATCGTCAGCAGCCCCGCATGTCTCCGGATCCGCGGGGAGGCGCAGCGCGCGGCGGGGAGGGGCGGGCCGGTCCTCAGCGGGCGGGGGCGCCCCTCGGGGGTGCAGGCCTGGCAGCCTCCGCCTCGCAGGGCATCGCTCGGCGTCTGCAGCGGAGACCGCAGCGCGCCGGGCAAGGGATTGTGGGATCGGGATGCAGCGGCGCCTGAGTCAGCACCGGCCGCGCGGAGCCGCCTGCAGCCGAGCGCCGGGCTGGGGGCGCGCGGCCCGCGCGAACTTCCCCTGGGGCACAAGCTCAAAAATCTGCTTCCGTAGACGCTTCGAGGAGCAACCTTAAAAATGCAAAACCAGGCCGGCTCCACCAGCTCCCCCTCCTGCTCCCCGGCTTGGTATTTACCCAGGATAGGGCGTATGAATGAAATTCCACAAAGGAAAATAAAGCAAAGAACAAGTCTCTGCTTTTGCTATTCTAACCACTCAGAGAAAAATCATATGGCACATTTGTCTGATTCAGAAGATGTCGGACCCTGGTTTTTTCTGATGATGAGATTTACAGTTAAAGGCTGAGAAACCTGACAAATTGTACACACACACACACACACACCCCGATTTCCTACCGAGTCATTCATTATACATATTTTCAAAAAGTATTAATAGCATAAGAACCAACAAGTAGCTATAAAAAGCGACTAGATTCTCATATTACAAACAACGCTTTAGAAACAAATATCTGAAACATGTTAGATGGAATTCATAACCATTCATTACCTTTCCTATAGCAGTGGAGGTGGGGAATCGCATTGCATGCTGTCCTTTGGCTAGTTACTAGCCCAAAGGCAATCGCTACTCACATTTATTCAAATAACGACTGTATATTGGGTCTACCCACTGATCACATCAGTATTTGTCACGTTCTTTGCACACAGGCATCGCAGTGAGCCTTAAAGGGTCTACTGGGCCTTAGGAATCAGTGACGGTCCTAGAAAGGCAGTGTCTATTTGATACGTTCTCAAAAGCCTAGGTTTATATATAGTTCGTGGGTTTTACTTTTAATAACAGCTTCAATGAGATACAACAGATATAACCATTCAATTCCTTCATTTAAAGTACACAATTCAGGGACTTTTAGTTCACAGATGTGGACGACTATTATCACGGTCAACTTTAGTGCAGTGTGTGTGTGTGTGTGCTGGGGACTGAACTTAAGACCTCGCGCTTGCCAGGCAGGCACAGAGCCAGAGAGCTAAATCACTGGCCCAATTTTAGGACATTTTTTTTTAATCACCTCAAAAGCAAAATCAAAACAAAATTCTGTGCTCTACAGCTATTACTTCCTTCCTTCCATTTCCACAGTCCTAAAGAGTCACTACTAGTTTCAGTCTACATAAACCTCTACATGTATGGGAGGTTCACCCTATAAATAGAATGCTCTGTTCTAGATTGTGCCATGAATGAAAACATACCATATGTGGCCTTCCATGTCTGGCTCTTTTGACTTAATGTGTTTTCAAACTTCATTCATGTCAGGGCATGTGTCCACATTTCATTCCTTTTTACAGCCAAATAATATTCAAATATGTATGAGTGTGTGTATGGTGTGTCCATGTACTGTATGGATATAGAACATTTTATGTGCCCATTCTTATCAGCTGAAGGACATTTAGGTGTTTTCCATTTGGGAGGCAGTTATGAATAATGCTTCTGTAAACACTCGAGCGCACAGTTTTGCGGGGACGTATATTCTGCATTGCGTCGGAAGTTTACGATATAATCAGGAGCTGCTCCTGAAACAACAGGCAGATGGCCTCTGCACAGGTCCTCCCCTAGGACGAGCATCTCAGACCTGTGCGACCCAGTGGTGGAGTCCTGTTCCATTCTGCTGCGCTGGGCTCTTCGCAAAGCCAAGTTCTTGGCTCCAACCCATCCTTTCTTCTTGATCTCCCTCCTTTTCCTCCATTAACCCAAATTCTTGGAGTGTACAAGGGATTGAGTCTCTATTCTCACAAAGTGGTGCGGAAATGGGGGAGATCCTTGGTCCTGTGGGCTGCTTATAGGGAGGCTTCCCACTGCCGTCGATCATTCAGCGGGGATCACTTACTGAACATCCAGCTTGTTCCAAGCATCGAGTGGTAACTGAGGAGAGTGAAGAGCTCTTTAGCAAGGTCACAGTCTTGTGCAGAAGGTGATCAGTGAGCAGGCGATGCCATGGGCAGCACGTAACTGGCAGCAAGAGGATGTGGATAATGTGGGCGCCCACTGGAGGGCAGGCAGGGTGTTTCAGGCACAGCACACAGCGCAGGCAGAGGCTGGGGTAAAAGTCGCTGTGGTGCAGCAGGGGTGGGGAAGAACAAGTGGGGTCTTACCTGTCCGCAGCCCTTTTACTGAAAGGGAAATCCTGCTTCTGCAGAAACGGCCCCACGCAGGACAGCTGGGTTGCAGATACTCTCATTACCGTATCTTAACTGCGACATGGATAGAATGAGTTTTGAGGGCTCAGCTGGACCCTGACAAATACACACAGTAGTGCTTCTCACAGGGTGAAGCTCAGCACGGCTCAGGGCAGAGCACTTGCGGAGAATGCCTGACTCTCTGCATTTTATATATATAAAAAAGAGGCTACACATGTCTTGGCACTGAACACACCTGTTATGACCAGAGGTTTGGGTTGCCACAGGACGTCAGTCAGCCACAGCACGCTCTCCTTGGCACTCCCAGGCAACTGGTAGGCTCTTTCTGAATCACAAGTAGCCCGTATCGATTCCTTCAGTGGCCACCTGTGGGGTCGCACAAGCCAAGAAGAGCGCTGGGAGGGAGCTCTGTGGCACAGCGTGTGGGATAGGCTGCTGCTGCACTTCACAGAATCCACACGCTGGCTCCCCCAATTCTCACCTGCTGAATGGACAGTGTTGACTGACTTCGGCCAGTTTGGCTCTGATGTGTGCTTGAGAGGTTTACAGACAACGTACACAGGGATGAAACGCTTGGCAGGACCGTGGAACCCTATGTAGTCTACTTCACCTTGATCAAGGAAATCTCTCCTGGAAAGTAAGCTCCTTGGGAAGCTCTCCAGGCCACTTCTGATCTTCCTGTCTCTTCGTGTCTCATTTTTCTCCACCTCTCTCCTCCCTAGTCACACTACAGTTCCGAAAATATCTGTTAGCAGTGGCCCTCAGCCAGGGAAGGGTACCATACTCCCCAGCAGGTGGTGGGGTTTGCGTTGGTCAAAAGGCATTTCTGACTGGAGTACCGAGCGTGTGAGGTAGGTGGGTGTTCTACTGACATGGAGTGCTGGCCGCAGGGATACTAACCACTCTCCGGTGCAGGGGACATCCGTCCCAAGTACCAGCACCACTTTGACGTGTTCTTCCCAGATACTCTCACCTTCTCCTGCTTACTCCTGCCTGGCTCAGGAAAGTCAGCCTGTGTGTACGAAGAATTCTCTTCTCCTTTTCCAGCCCACAGACCCTCCCATCCCTTACCTGGAGAAAAGCTACTCCTGTGCCCTCCACAGCACGCTTTGCTAGGTAAGAACTGTTGGAAATTCCTGCTTTTACCTCTAACTACTCAGCCCCGAGTGCAATGTCTAACACTCCATAGGCACCCAGAAAAGAGATACGGGCTGACAAAGAAATGGGTGACATAATCTGACAGGAAGGTAAAAGTCCATCTTAGAACTGCAAAGTAGTGGACCACATTCCATTTAGAGAGCAGCAGTTTTTCAAATCAGGTTGGTGGTTTGTAATTTAAAAAGCATCTTCATAATAGATTTTCTCCTTTATCCTCAAAGCAAACCCAGAAATGCAGAGAAGGTATTGTTATCATCTTGGTGGGAAATGAGGTTTACAAAGGTTACATGGCCAACTCGGGATGAAGCAGCCATTATGTAGTGAACTTGAATGAACTCAAGTTCAATTCCTGTGGCTGGCACGGGTCCTCCTTCAGGGTGCCACAATGGCCCTACAGGATGGGCAAGAATGGGGACAGTAATCAGCAGTTCCCGAGTGGGACAAAGCCAGCTGATTAGAGTGGTGATGTGTTTCAGCAACATAAATATAATCAAGTAGAAGAAGACAACCTGAAACCAGTGCCTTCGAATCCCGCTCAATGCAATCAGTACTTCATTTTTCTTGCCTTGCTTTCAAAATCCTTTATGAAAATTATCGCCCAGTGGTCTTTTAACAAAGAGGATGGAAAGCAGCAGTTGTTTCCAGCATGGGGGAGATGTGGCTAGAGATTTTACAGTTCAGCAATACAGATGCAGCCCATTTCAAAACTAGGCTGCTTTCCCCGGTCCGACTCTTGTGGTCCGATTGGTTGGGGACTTGGAGTGAAGCCCAACAGACTCTCCCTTCTCTGTTGACAGTGGCCTGCCTGAGCTCCTAGACCAATCAGGACCATGAGAAAATGATGGTGGGTGACACAGAGTCCTTAAGCAGAGAGAAGACCCAGATTGGCCTCGACCTATTGGGACCATGAGGAGAGGAGTAGACTAGTCAAGAGAAGCAGCGAAGCCATCTCCAACCTCAGGCCTGCTATCGGGATTTCACAAATACAAGTATGCCAGCAGTTAATACAGTAAATGACAGATCAGAACTTCTCAACGTCACTCCTGCGAACAGAGTTCCTGGCCTCCACCGCAGTCACACCGGCTGGGTACCACTCAGGCATCAGGACAGCCCTTTCTGGCTGGGCAACGTACAACAGACCAAGCACCTCTAACTTTCTGCTCAGTATCTGAGTCTCTCTCAAGATTACCTTGTTTCCTGGAGGCACTGTCCACCTGAAAATGGATGTGGGTGGAGTCTGCCCAGCACTGAGCAGAACAAAGCTCTGCTGTTCTCGCCCCAGCCTGGCCTTTCACTCATGACCCCCAGGCTCACTCTCCTTTCTTGGTGCCATTCTCACACGGACTTGCACTGAACAGACAATAAGAATCTGAGTCCAGTAACCCTCGCTGCTGATCTGCTCCGATTTATTCTTAGGGAGCTCCAGATACTTTCTTTCACAGGTGCTTGTGAGCCATCGCACTAATTAATAATCTTTCTCTAGCTTTATGCTCGATTACTAGCTCCTCAGTCTGCAATTTGCTGGCTTCATTTTCTCTATTTTTGTAAATACAGGCTTTCCTGTCTGAGTATTCAGGAAACTCTCCTTTCCTAACACCTCTCAGTCTTTACAAATTGCTCCTTTCCTTGCGAACACCTATGGCGCATCTGTAAAAGGTTAACAGACCTGGGTGCATGCAGGCACCTGAAGGTGGCCTGGTTTTCCCACAGCACAGACCTCTGTTTTAAGAAAACAGTTAAGACAAATGAACAGAGTACACCTGCCTTATTTACAGTGTTCACTCGTGGAACTGTGAGTCCGCCACGGAACCGGAGGGCGTACGGAACTGGCTGGAGGGACACGGTGCAAATTCCGGAGGTCAAGGTGACCCCACCCATCTTTACTGGCACCTTCTAGAGCAGCTGAAGGAGCATCTCAAATGCCTGGCAGCATGTCTACCCTTCCTTATTCTTTACTTTGCTGTCACTATAACAAAAGCAAAAGCAAGCAAACAGACCGCTGTTCTATTTTGCCATTGTCTAGCCTGGATAATTCAAAGCGGACTCTGACTGAATCTAATCAGCGGATTTGAGCACAGAACTGGGATTGGGCTACTGTTGCACCCCACCCCCTCCCCGCATTCCTCCCGGGCTGGGGATGGAACCAGGGCCTTGCACACCCCAGAGCTGGGTTGCACCGCCAGCTCGGGCTGGGACCTGGCATCCTGTTCTGTCCAGTACCACCCTCGGCCGGGCTGCAGGCGCGGAGCCGGGGGCCGCAGGGTGGGTGTGCGGCTGATAATGCCTGGCTCGGCTCCGCTTCCGCTTCCTCCTATCCCTTCCTTTCCGTCCCCTAGATGGGTTCCTCTAAAACCAACGCGGAGACCAGAGACCCTCACAGACCTTACTACTTTCTATTCACCAGCCCAAACTCTGCACACTAGGGTAAGGAGCACAGCCTTGGGCAGTCCCTGCTACTTCCAGCCAGGGCGGGCGGAGCCCCGAGTTCCTTCACCCTCCCCGGGTCTCCATGGCAACAGGCACCGCCCCAGGGCGCAGCAGCAGAGCCTGGACTGCAGGTGGGCGGTGGCTCTGGCGGCGATCTCGGTTCCGCTGGGTTGGGAGATGCCTCTCTCAAGGTTTCTGTCTCTAACCTTCTTCCTCATAGGGAAAGATCTGAGTCCTGGGCGTGTGATGGGGAAGCGGGGCGAGGGAGCCGGGGCCAGGGCGCCGTGCTGGTGCCGCCTCCTGCAGGTGTGGGCCTGAGCGCATCCTTGTCCCTGCCCGGAGTCGCTGAGATCCCCTGGGGCGCGCGTCCCGGCTGAGGATGCTACGGAAGGCGAGGGATCCTCCGTTCTCCCGATACAAACATCCATACCGACGATAACGTCTGATTTACAGTGTAGACACAGGAAGAGGCAAAAAACAAAGCAGAGTGTGGAGGCGCACCCCAAAAGCAGAGGCAAGAGGATTGTAAGTTTCAGACCTTCTAGGAAATTTATCGAGACCGTGCCTCAGGATTTAAAAAAAAAAAAAAGTAAAATTTAAAAAGATTTAAAAAAACCCAACAACAACCAACCCTGATAATAAAGGGAAAAACAATAGACTATAATAAAAAAATTTGAGAATGTGATCTCTGAAAATAATCTTACTGTATTTTCACCTTTTCACTTGGAGGAAGAGTTTTACAGCTTCCCTCTAGTGTATCTGACATATTCTTGCACTGTGAGCCGGCTGCTAAATAAATAGTTGAACATCATGCCGAGGTAGGTATACATTGCGGAGACACACACCGGACAAAGGGGTGCAGGTCGGGGAAGACAGCGTCAGGTTCTGTATGGTACTTGGAATGGCATGCGGTTCAAAAGGAAGGGTTTATTTCTGGAATTTTCCCTTTAATATTTCAGACTAAATTTGAAGATATTTGAAACTGAGGAAAGGAAAACCACAGATAAGCGGGGACCACTGTACCTCTCTTTGAGTTGCTCCTTGCCTCTGTCAGTGCTGAGCCATTGCTTACATCATAAGGCTGTGGTGGGGACTGAGTGGCACTGTCGAGATGCAAGACTATAAGACAGTGTGGTGCAGTGGCCAAGAGGGTGAGTCATACAGCCAGGGATGGGGTCTGCTCCCATTTTTGCCACTGAGAAGTTCCAAGAGCCTGGGTGAGAAGTAGAACCTCTCTGTCACCATCTGGATCTGAAGCAATGTCACCCCCAGGCCCATGGGGGTGGTTACATCTGTGCCAGTATGGGTGGTAGAACTCTTGGAAGGTGGGTCTTAGGAGGAGGGGAGGTCACTTCAGGGAAACTTAGCCATAGCACTGGGACCCAGCCCTCCTCCTCCGTCTGCTTCTCGGCACCATGAGGTGAAGAACTTTGCTGTCCACTCTGCCATGACCTTCAGCCTTGCTGCAAACAAGGGAGCCAAGCAACCATGGACTGAAACCTCTGAAAACATAAACAAAAAACTCAAGAACTTTCTTCTTTTTAATTTGTTTGCTCGAGTATCTTGTCACAGTGATGGAAATCCAACAAATACATTACAGGCTAAAATGTCATCAATGTCATGGGAGGATAAAGGCGCTAACCACATAGAGTTTTTGTGAAAATTAAGTGATTAGTCTTTGTAAAGGACCTGATACAGCTTAAATCACATTGTGAACATTATTATTAAAGACACTCAGGGCCAGGGATTTAGCTCAGTGGTTCTGGCACCTGCCTTGCAAGTGCAAGGACCCAGAGTTCTATCCCTGGTAACCACATACAACAATGCCAAACGTGGAGATTCACGCCCACCAGCAATCAGAACCACATACCACAGTGCCAGGCATGGTGGCTCACATCTGTAATCCTAGCATTCGGGAGGCAGAGGCAGGAAGATCGCTGTGAGTTCAAGGCTGAGCTCAGGGCCAGCCTGAACTACAAAAGTGAGACCCTGTCTCAAAAAAAAAAAAAAAAAAGACACTTCAGTTTATGAGTTTCTTTAGGAAGGACTGCTTTACTTTTTAGACCTGGTGTTGGGCTCATTTTAAGACTCAATAAACACTAGCTTTCTAGGTGGTTGAATAGATGAACAATACACTATTCCCCATCAGCTTTTCTTAGTCTATATAAAATAAGTCAGTGAAAGAGAGAGGGCAGAATCATACGGAAGCAGAAGAAATTAATCTTCCTGGGCCTTTCTCACTCACCCAGCACCTGTGGCTTCCGGCCGACATGGACACAGTTGAGACGCCGAGTGCTACCCCACCCTCAGACCCCCCCCAACACCAACCTCTCCAGAGTCAGTTCTGCCCCTGGGAGGCCTCATGTCCATGCTTCTCTGAATGAACACACCCTACAGCAGACCGGCACCCAGCTCCCTCTGGTTGGCAGTGCATCCAGGCTAGATGCCAGGCTGCCACAGTGCTGGGGAGGAGGGGAGGGGGATGTACAGCAGTTAGGTCAGCACCCCGAGTCCTAGTGTCCAGTGAGCCTTCCCTTCAGCTCCTTCTCTGTGCCCACAAATGGTCACCACCTTTAAGGAACCTAATGCTGACGACAGAGATGAATGGAAAAGCTCAGCCGAACACTAAAACTAAATCAATTAAATGTGAAATAAATCCGAAACGTGCATGTGTAGCCTTCGCCCACTCACGGAGGATATGTGTGGTGCCGCGGCAGCTGAGCAAGATGGCTTTCTGGGGTGGACATGAGGTCCGGCCCAGGCATCAGCCAAGTGTGGGTCTGAACCCCAACCCAGCCCCTCATCTGCTGTTTGTTTTGGCCTAATTACACCACCTTTCTGATCCTTTTCTACATCTCTAAAATGATGATCAAAGAGCTCTATCATATAGCTAATTATGAAGATTAAATAAGATGATGACCAGTGCAGTGTCTGACACATCCTAAGACTCAAAAGGTGTCACCCAGCTCTGCTCCTGACTTGTCCACACCTAGATCGCCCCCATTTCCTGGCAAGAGTCAGACAATCAGCACACAATCCTGGTAAGTGAAGGACCATAGTTGTGTTTCAATAAAACATTATTCATCAGCCATGAAATTGGAGTTTTATATACATTTTATGTTGTGTTATTTTTGTTTTGAATCTCTGCTAATTATCTAAAACTATGAAAACCAATCTTGGCTCACAGGCTGTACAAAACAGACGAGGGTGAGATGTGGCCTGCCCAGGGCTCACCCACCTGCTTGAGCCCCACGACGGCCAGCCCCTTCCCTTGATTTTGCTTGCAGAGAATCCCATTGGTTGGTGCACAATGCCCTGTGTGGTATTAAGACACAAGCCAGACTAACAAGGTTAGAAAGCAACCCAAGGACAGCAGAAACTTCGTGAAGGAATACCTTTACTTTATTTGTACACAAACCAAGAGAAGTAAACCACACTTCCCTTCTTACTTGTACCCAAGATAAGAAATGGGACAGATAATCAGTTCCTTGGATGCACAACCAGCACGGTGTATCTGAAGACAGAGGCCAGCTGCTCTTCCCAGGTGAGGGAATTTGCTGTGTCCGTACTTTTGGTGCTGTGACACCTCATGTCACAGGGCCATGCGTTCCCTTGATGTTATAGAGAACGGGAGAAGACAGGATGTCTGAGGAATGAATGAAGACAGAACGCAGGATGAATGCAAGTTGGAGGCCCTCAAGGAGGGCAGGAGGAGCTTCCAGAAAAGGGCCACGCCCCACCCAGGCAGAAGTCAGATCACAAAGGATTTAGCTGTAAAACAATTAGGCCCCAAAAGTAATGTCATGTGATTCCTCATCCCTTCTTTATTTTCCTTCTCTCTTTTCCTCTTCAGAATCTGGGGATGGAAATAGGACACTGTGCTTTATTTTCTGTTGAAATCTCAGAAGACTTTTAGTCTCACGTTCATATCAAATTTCTTGCAGGCCAGAAATTCTTTTTCCAATAATATTTTATATTATTATTTTAAAGTATTATTTCTATTTCTGATGCTGCAATTAATAAATAAATTTATTTCCCAAGACTCAGAGAAAATGCAGAGCTTTCTAATAAAACCAGTCTGAAAATCAAATCTGCCTTTCTATAACTTTAAAGATGGTATACTCATCCAGCATTTTTTTTTTTTTTGACAGGGTCTCACTTTGTAGTTCAGGCTGGCCCTGAGCTCAGCCTCCAACTCACATCACAGCAATCCTCCTGCCTCTGCCTCCCAAGTGCTGGGATGACAGGCGTGAGCCACCACGCCCGGCACTGTGGTATGTGGTTGATTGCTGTTGGGCATGAGTCTCCACACCCAGTATTCTTTGTGCTTACTAAGGATTGAACCCGGGCCCTTGTGCTTGCAAGACAGGAGCCAGAACCACTGAACTAACTCCCTGGCCCCTCATCCAGCATTTTTATAGATAAAGGATTTGCCAAGCTCATCCAACTGAAGTATTGGGGAGCCAGCCCCGTCTCATGCCACAGTATTCTCTGGCTTCTGGGGGCTGCTGTGTTGCTTGTGTGAGGCAGGGCCCAGCTGAGACCTTGTATTTTATCTGCTATCTGAGGAGGAGGAGCTATGGCAAGGCTATTACCTCCGCCTTCTTTAGAAAGGACAAAGTCAAAGTCTGGAGTCTGGAGAAGTTACATCCTGGAGCCTGTGTCCTGGAGAAGCACAAGTCAGGGCTCACAGAGTCCGCTTTCTTTTCTCTTTGCCCAACCACACAGTGTGAGAGAAGAAGCCATTTCCTACTGTGTGGACTGACAAGTGGGCCTGCCACGGTCTGGATGAGTGTCCCCCCAAAGCCCGCGTGGTACAGGATCGGTCCCCAGGCAGTGGTGCTGCGGGGACAGAGCACAGACTTTAGGAAGTAGGGACACTGGAGTCTCAGCCTCTTCTGGTTTCTCTTTCATTCCTGGCCATTCAGTGGACAGCTCTGCTCCATCACCTGCTTCTGCCAAAGTGCACTGCCCCTCCCTAAAAGGAATACATCCACCTGACCACGGTGAGTCTGTCAACACTCGGAGCCAAAAGAGACCCGTCTTCCAAATCGATTCATTTCAGGTGCTGGTTACAGTTCCAGAAAGCTGACCAACAGATCATTACTTTCCAGGCCCATGGAGGACATTAGTTCCCTTGAGTGACAAGGGCTTTACCCCAGCTCTGGGAGGGGCTCCTAATCTTTCTCCCACCCCATCTCCGGTTCTCCACCAAAAACTGGAAGCAGGAAGCCAGGAAACTCACATGTCAGAGAATCTGAGGTATCCGATACTAGAAAGGACCTTAGAAGATAGAGTCCTGTGGTTTTAAAGTCACAAAATATCTTCTCCAAAGAACTTCTAGGGTGTGGGGCTGTGGCTCGGGGGAAGCACATATTTTCAGAAACCTGGAGTTCTGTGGACACAGCCAGTCTGATCTCTACTGTACAGGTGAAGCAGCAGGGATCTGGGGAGGCGACGGGACTCCTTCCATGACAAGCCAAGTGGCCAGGCCATTTGCCTGCCTCTGGACACACGCGGCTCGCCATCTTTCCTCTGCCACCTTTTCGGGGCAGACCTGGGCACCAGAGGCCTCTCCAGCCTGCCTGGGTTTCATTACAAGTGGTTCTATTGAGAATATTCCACAGCAGAAACAACCAGAAATGTAACAAGCAAAGTTCTTGCTAAGTGAAAATAGAAAAATGTGTGTAGGGTTGGCAAATAGACTCATGCCATAGGGGTCTGCTCCGAGAGTTAATGGCTTAGAGTTTATGAGTATCAGACACCACCTCAAACAGCAGGAGTTCCCAAGATAGCAGTGAAACAGGAACCCAGCACAAAGGCTTATCTCTCTCAAAGGTTACAAATCCAGCCACCCCATGGCAAAGGTCAGGGAAAAAATAAGTGACAACATCCTGTTCAAGGGAGATGCAAGAGAAGGCCGACTCTTGGGAATAGGAAGAAAAGAAAAAGCTACAAGACATAATAGACCAAAGCCGAATACCAACTGGAGTTAAGAGCCGCACATCCTCAGAATGGCTTTGACACACTAACACATGTGCGGAGGAGTGAGCCTAAGTCATTAACAGCTGTGTAGACTTCAAACAAATCCAGTCAAAATTTCAAGCAGGGTGCAGTGATAAAAATACACAGATCTACTCAAAGGCCCATGTGGTGGGCAGCACACACTGCCCTCTTGGGCATCTGGCCCTTTTCTTTCCTGTTCCCTGAGTAAACTTGCTAGAATTTCCTTTTTTGTGTTTTTTAACTACTGCGGATAGAACCCGGGGATTGGCTGATTCTAAGCACGTGCTTCCTCCCTAAGCCACGCCCCTGGCCCTGCCTTCTATTTTTAAAAAGCTATCAACAAACGTTTACCAGCTCCCAGAAATGATAGAACCTAGTCTTTCATTCCAACCTGCCATAAAGCTTGTTTTATTACAAGAAGAGGTTTTAGTTCTGTTTTTCTACTTGAGCACCAGGGCAGTACTGGCAGCAACCTGCGATCTTCCACTTGCCTCCCTGTGCTTTGTCTTCTACTGTTTCCCCATACACATTCTCTCTCCATAGTTTCTGGTCTCTCAAGAATCAGCTGACCCAGGATCCTGGTGCAGATTCAGAATTCTTTTTTTTTTTTTTTTTTTTTTTTTTTTTTTGAGACAGGGTCTCACTTTGTGATTCAGGCTGGCCCTGAGCTCAGCCTCAAACTCATACCACAGCAATCCTCCCGCCTCTGCCTCCCGAGTGCTGGGATTACAGGAGTGAGCCACCACGCCCGGCACTGTGGTATGTGGTACTGGTTGCTGCTGGGGTGAGTCTCCACGCCCAGTATTGTATGTGGTTACCGGGGATCGAACCCGGGTCCTTGCGCTTCCAAGACAGGCACCGGAACCACTGAGCTAAATCCCCAGGCCCACTGTTGTTGTTGTTGTTGTTGTTTTGTTGTTGCTGTTTTTAAGTGCTGGGGATAGAATCCAGGGTCTTACACATGTTAGGCAAATATTCTACCCCTGGGCTACACCCTCACCCTATAACTTATTCTTGCTTTTCCATATTGTTTTGAGTTACTTTCCTCTTACAACATATAGAATCTCAGGTATCTGGGTAGGAACTTCTTACTGAAGAAAGAAGTAATGTAAGGAAAGATGCTATCTACATCCTGCACGGAGGTCTAATTAGCACAGTAGTCTAAGGGTAGAGGGTGTAGCCCAGGGAACAAGCCGTGTGCATTGTGTGGAGGCCTTGGTTTTGAGTCCCACAGAAAAGGAAACAGTATCTAGCTGGGCAGGCCCATAATCCCAGCACTCAGTGAGGCAGAGACTCAAGATTTGGAATTCCAGCCTAGCCTGGACAATTCAGTGAGACCCTATCTCCAAGTAAAAAGGAAAAGGGGCTAAGAATACAGTTCAGTGCAAAGACCCTGGGTTCAATCCCCAGTACCACACACAAGCACACCAAAAAACGGATAAAAGTCTAACTGTTGCATATTATCTGATACTCTTTTTAAAGTAGTTCAAACTATAATGTAATGCTTCATCCTTCAAAGTAGGAGTCTAAAACAATATTTGAAAAATATTTCCAAATAAGATGCATCTTATTTTTTATTAAATATTTTCAGTGTTATTAAAGGAAAATATATTCAAAATTACCCTCACAGTGCTCTAGACAGTTGGGCAGCAGTGATCTTGTATACGTACACCAAAAGATTATGGGTATGACACTCAGCTTTCATCTAGGGGCCCTATTACTACTCTAGAAAGTTAGAATGTGGTCAAGTGCGGTCATTTTATGTTGTTCTGAAACTACTTCTAATTAAGATAAGGGCAGACAGAGGAAGACATTATCTAGTAAAATGTGTTCCATCTGCTGAAGAGAAAAGAGGTACAATCCTGAAAGAAGAAAAGAGGTGGAGGAGAAAATGTGGTACAGGCCAGTCACTTATTTATTTTAATATATTTTATTTTGTTTATGACATTCACTCTCTCCTTTTTCTCCACCCTCATGTGACAATGGCACTCATGCCTGTGGCCACAAGGTGCTTTACACTAAAGTAGACTCAAAGCAACACTACGGCAACAGCATTCTTTGATGATTACAAATGAGAGGGTCAGAAGTGAAGAGGACAGCAGTAAGGGTAAGAAGACAGCTGTCGCCATCATTCACGATACCGTCTTCACAATAGTTCTATCAAAGCCAGAGTTACTTTCTAACAGGACAGAATGAGCTCTACTCTCCATGCCCACCCCCCAAAAGGCTGCATCTTCCAGATTTCATTTAACCGGAATTACCTGCCAAAGTCTCCAAATACCACCACTCTGCGGGTGAGGGCTTCAATGCATGATGCAGTCCATGATAAACAGCCTGTGGGTTTTTGTCTGTTACTTCTGTCCCATGGAGGGCTGGCTGGCTTTCTTTCATTCTTACTTTCTTTCTTTTTCAGTACTAGGGATTGAACTCAGGCCCTTGTGCTTCCAAGGTAGGCATGGTACCACTTGAGCTAAATCCCCAGCCTTCCAGGGACCTCATTTCTTGGGCCTTCCCACCACAATTGGAGCATCCAAGCCAGCTTTGGCCACTGGCCATGTGGAGATTCCATGCAGAGCACACACATGTGATTTTTCAGTGACCAAATCGTAACTTTGACTCCATAAGTGCACGTGGGTTCAGATTTTTCCATGTGCCACGTACGCCATGTCCCATGTCCTGTTCATTTTGGAAGCTGGTACTCGTCAGAATATGTAATCAGCTGAGAAATGGCAAGCTCCCCTTATTACAAGTTAATCTGTTGGTCTGTCTACCTGGTTCTGAGTATTATTTGGGTAAAAGTTCCCACCACTACCACCATAAGGCTTATCTGTACTCAAGCTAGATGGGAGAGGGTCAGAAGGATAAATATGAAGGCCCAATTCCCTGGGCCCTTTGTCTTGTCAGACAGAAGTCCAGTTTCATGTGGACAAAAGACACAGAGCTCTGGTCCATCTGGACCCAGCACTGACTCCTGAGGTCACCACACTGCCACTCTCCACAATGACAGATCACCCAGCACACACTCAAAAGAGAGAAGCCACTACATGGCCAGCAAAGTGAGTCTTCTCTTCTCTGAAGAAGAAACAGAGCTAGATTTTGATATTCGCGTGGTCAATCACAGACAGCCCTAACCCGAGGACACCATGGCTGGACAATGGAGAAAGTAAGTCTGTGTGCACAACCACCACCCACCACGTGCTGATGCGTTAGCATTTTCACTCTGCATATACTTTCACTCCCACTTTATTTTATTGTCCTGCACGTTCCTGAGTAACCATAAACATCAGACCTGAAAGTTTTATGAGTTCTAAAAGAAACCAAATCATCAGTTAATCAAAAACACTTATTGAATGCCTAATACAATGCTGTTGTAATACAGTGCTAACTGTAAAGGTAAATAAAACATATTTAATCTTCAAAGGACAAGTTAAACTGTCACCTCTCATGCCCCACCTTGCTGGGTGGCTCATGTGACATGCATGTGGCCCTGGGCTTGATTCCCACCACTATGAAAAAAAAAAAAGTCAGTGCACCATATACATATATACAAGCATATTTTATATGTGGCCCAAGATAATTCCTAGTTACTCAGTATGGCCCAGACAAGCCAAAAGGTTGGACACACCTATTCTACATGCTCTATTTACAGAGATGTTTAAAATACAAGGCTAAAAAAACAATATGTAAAGATGTCACTAGATAAAAACATTCTTTGCTATGAGAGAAAACAAAGGTTATTATGGAGTGCAGAGGAGGATGGAGGACGACTCGTTTTGCCTGTTAATGTGCAAGGAAACAGGTTCTGGGCTGAATACGGCAGCAGTGGAGAAGTCTTTCAAGGACCTTCGTGACTAGGGAACCAGACAGCTCTGACATTGGCTGTTCCTCAACAGAACGAGCCACACAGACAGACAATGGGGGGTGGGGTACGAGGTGTGGTCAGAGAAGAAGCAGCCAGTTTTCTGTGATGTGTGGTACAAGATGGGGACAAGAAGACAAAACTGGGAGATGAACAAGAACCATCTTGCAGATGTCCCCAGTTTGGTGTTGGCCAAGTTCACTGACCAGAGCAGCACAAGAAACATAGGAAAACAAGAGAGATCTGCTTTAAAAGTAATCTGGTTGTAAACCAAAGAATGAATTTCCTGAGGGAGAGAGAGCAGAGAAACCACTAGAGAAATACTACAGCACTTACCATGCATCCATTTCTAGGTATAGTCTAATTGTCTCCTGAACACTCACTGTGAAGTATTAATAGGCATGGAGCCCACACCCTGTAGCAGGTCCCACCAACATGAACACTCACCAGAGCTAGAGCCCCTCAACCTTCAACTCCCCCTCCTCTAGGATTGTAAGAGATAAATTTCTTTTCCTTATAAATTATGTAGGACTTGGCATTCAGTTATTGCAACAGAAAATGAACTCAAACATCAGTCTCCAAGGAAACATGAATTGGTCACGTTCTGTGCATCAGGCGCCCATATGTTCTGAGAGAGCTTTGAGGGTCCAGGGACATCAGGAGCCTCAGCATCCAGGGGAAGTCACAGCTCAGCAAGGTGAGCACAGGGCCCTAGGCTGGTCCCAAAGATAGTGTCACTTGGGTGAGTCTTGAGTCTTGAGGATGGGTGGGTTTTGGTTAAAGGAAAAAGACGAGGAACCTTATATGGCCATAGAAACAGCTTCTACAAAACACAGAGACCCTGAACTATGCAGATCTACCAGAAACTCTGTGGTGAGCCCTGGACAATCAAAAATAATCATTCTTATAAGTCAAACAATGACTGCAGCCACTTCTCAAGTACCGTAGTTAGTATGTGTCATGCACTGTCCTTTATGCACAACAATTCATTCCATGCTCATAACTGGGAAGCAGGCAGGGCTATGCCCATATTCCTGATGAATACACTAACTTACGTGTTCCTGCGTTCTCTTATCAGAGGCACAAAGCTATGACTATTCACTGAGGGGGTGTGTGTCAAACCTAAGTCTTCCTGCCTTAAAAACTAATTTGTACAGCTGCAGGACAAGCCAGTTAGCCTGACAACAAAAGGTGGGACAACAACCAGGCAGAGGGACCTTGGAGCGATGCACATTACTCGGGTAAAGACCAAGCACAGTGGTTCAGCAATACCAGAGTATGAAGTACAAGGCTTGGAGAGAGCACCACACCAGGGACCCCGTCAGTGACGACTGGATTTTTGGATTCACTTCCTAGCAGAGTTAGAAGCATGACACTCAGGTGACCGAGGGGAGGCTGAACAGAGCTACAGCTGAGAGAGAAGGTAGGCAGGAAAGGTCAGGTGTGTTTGGGGAGGGGACAGGCTGCCAGGAGGGTGAGAAGGACAGAGAAGGTGGTGATGACTACTTCAGGTTTGGACAGGGCCACAGTGTTAATGTCCCCATCGGCACTGAGGCTGAAATTTAATCTCCACTGTGAGGTGCTAAGAGGCAGAACAGCCAGGACTTTAGGGGTGACTCAGGCAGGAGCACAGAACCACCAACCCATTCATGGGTCACTGTAGCCCGGCTGTCACTCTTCTCTGCCCCCTCACTATATTTGTAGATAGAGTCTCACTAAATTGTTCAGGTCAGGCAGTGGACTTGCAATGTTCCTGCCTCAGTCTCCTAGAGTACTAAGATTACCTGCACGTGTCACTATGCCTGGCCTCATAGTAGTCTTTGGCCGTTAAACAGGCACCGAACACAAAGCTTTTCTTGAATCCTCTCTTTGATCTTTCCAGCAGCCACACAGAGTAGGAAGATAACTGTCGTAATCTCCACTTTAGTCAGTGGACTGCGAGAGGACATCCAGAACCTATTGAGGATCACAAAGAACCCATACACCCAAATTTACACCCAAATGTCCTGAACTTTGGAGGCTGTGGTGGACAGCAGAAACATATTTCATATTGGGGTCCAGTCCAGACATACAGATTGCACTAAAGCAACAACTGGCGAGGTCACTTTTAGTCCACTGCTCTGTGTTTTCTACTCTACTCTACTTCGTGTTTTAAATAGGCTGTTGCAACTCACGAACTGGATTCACAATCCACTAATGAAACCCACATTTGAGAACTGCTGTTCGATGCCCTCTGCTTCCCCCTCTTGGATAGAATTGATCTCAGTGGGTGCTCAGGAGGTTCCAGCGACATCACAGATGTCAAAGAGAAAATTTCACTTGAGGGTGTTTTTAAGTCTTCAGTATGAGCTGAGGAGAAATGACTCTTCTGCTAAATCTTGCCCCGAGGACATGTCGAGGGCAGCCAGCTCTTTGCAATGAGTCATTTATGGCTGTCACTAGTATTTATGGGGGTTCTCACTGCCAAGTTTTCCCACTGCACCGAACAGGAGCAATGCAGATGCACTTAACTTGGGGGAATTTTAAAGTCGTTAGCTCCAGACTTGCTACAGAATTACAAGGCAGGAGGACTTGGGCAGAGTCAGAGCAGACCTTGCTAGCACACTACTTTAAAGTAAGTCCTACAGACAGTAACTGCAACAGGAAGCAAGGGATAAGAGGGAGGTTATAGGATAGGACATCAGCATCTTGCCCCACAGGAAGCGGGCTTGCTGCCAGGACTTTAGGAATGCACCTCAAAATATGTCACAGGCCCCAGATGTGTGCATTTATTCTTTTTTCTGCTCCATGTGAAGAAGGAAAATGTCCCTTTTCACCAAAATAGTCCCTTTCAGGTGGCCCACCTGCCTTCTACCATCTTCACGGTCTCCCAGGTGGTTAATCTTGGTAGTAAACCTGCCTGGGCTGAGACATACCCAGACACTGGTGAAGTGCACTTCCAAATGTGACTGGTGTGAGGTTGTGTCCAGAGGAGACTGGCTGTATACAGTACACTGTTTAGGTATACAAACTGAGGGGCCAAGACTCACCCTGGTTGTGGGTGGCAGCATCTGAGAGGCTGCGGACACGATGGAACAAAAAGCAGCAGAAAGGGGACGTCTATGCACACGTGAGCATGCGCATGCATGCACGCTCTCATGCGCGCGCGCGCGCACACACACACACACACACACACACACACACACACACACACACACACAGCTTCATTCTTGAGCAGGTGCATTTTTTTGCTGCTGCAGTTGCCCTAGGACACCAGACTGGGACTCTTCAGTCACTGAATGTGGACAGACACCGGCCGCTCCAGGGAATGACCAGGCCTCCAGCCCCGCCCGGGCTGCACCGTAGTTCCTCTTGCTCTGAGGGTTCCCATTGTGGGACTGCCCAGCCCCTAACAGCACGTACAGTCTCGTATTTACATCCCGTTCATCCTGCTCTTCCTGAGACCGTGACCCAGCCCCTCTCCTTGACCTCACGCTTCTGCCTGTAATGTGAGCGTCTCCAGCAGCAGGGACTACTTTCTTTCTGACTTCAGATCCAAAGAGATTTCCTGTTAAAGGCCCCTGACAGGAAGGTCTTTAGGGATGATGTTGCTGGTTTTATCTTCATGGTGTCTCGGTCACATGACTCCAGAATTTGTGAGAAAATAAGGTAGAATTGAACACTAGAAAGGGTGGATTTTTTTTGTATGTAATTAGATCTCAAAAGTCATGACTTGCAAATACGTAAACGTCTCCAGACTCTTGTTTTAATCCTGCTCCTTTGTGATTATTTTATTCCCTTCTACTCTCCCCTGGCGAACCCGCTATTCTCCATCATCTTTTTAGCTAAAACTAAAATCTTCCCCAATGGGGCCCTTTCCAGCTCCTCCGCACATTCCTGTGGTCCTGGTGCTGAAACTTCTACAGGAATCCTTGTCTTTTTTTTTTTTTTTTTTTTTTTTTGAGACAGGGTCTAGCTTTGTAGTTGAGGCTGGCTCTGAGCTCAACCTCCAACTCACATCACAGCAATCCTCCTGCCTCTGCCTCCCGAGTGCTGGGATTATAGGTGTGAGCCACCACGCCCAGCACTGTGGTGTGTGGTGCTAATTGCTGCTGGGCGTGAGTCTCCACACCCAGTATTGTATGTGGTTAAGTGGGATCGAACCTGGGTCCTTACACTTGCAAAACAGGCGCCGGAACCACTGAGCTAAATCCCTGGCCCGGGAATCCTTGTCTTTAGTTTTGCAAGCAGAGAACTCCACTTTTTCTCTCTTACAGTTTTAAATGTTTCTAGACTGGTACTAAATGATCCACCAACTCTGAGAATTTGCCAAAATATCAAGCCATGGCTCTGCTTCTGCACCCACCCTCTCAGGGAGACAGGCCCCTCTCCCTGGGGTTAAAGCGCTGCTGAATCCCAAATCCATATCTGCTGGACAACAGGTGGCTCAGGTCTCCAGGGCCCAGGCACCGTCTCCATGTCCTCTGTCACCATCTGAAATCCTGCCCTGAACTGCACCCGCCTCCTGCCTCACCACTGTCCTCCCAGCTCTGAAACCCTGAAGACACCAGAGTGTTGGCCCAGGTCAGTGCTCACCCTCGGGGCAGCACAGGTGGGATCCCACGCTGACAAGGCTCCGCTGGGCTTCACTGCTACTGCTTACGACTCCTCAGGTGTTCTTCTTACCTATTCCTTCTCCACCCTGCTCCCCAGCTGCAGTTCTTCCTTGCCCTTCAGAGCAGTCAGCCTGGTCCATCTTTGCCAGAATCAATTTTCTCCTTCTGCTGCTACTGCTGAAGACATAGGGGCACCTGTAATGCAGAGTCTCCGGAAAAGAAGGCATGTCGAAGTCTCTCCTACAGTCAGGCAAAGCCATCTAAAGCCTGTTTCCTAACAGTGTTGAGTATCTCACATAATTCGCCGAACACCTGCATTGCGAAAATTCTGGCCGCACAGTTTTCTGGGGCAAGGGGCTGTTCCCCTCAGGACTGGGTGGCCGTGTGGGAGCTGTGGCTCATCGTCACTGCCCAGCAGCAGGAGACAGTGCCACACTGACCATCACTGGTCGAGGAAGATCAAAATCCAGAACTCTAAGTATGACTCCGACTGAGTAAGGGTCATTTTGCCCTCAGGTTCCGGTGAAAATGCATCAGGGGGAAGATTCCAGAGGTCTTTAGAGAAGTGACCCGATTTAAAGGGGATTGTCACCTGGGGGCTGTATCCAACCCCTGTCCTTATGCAAAGGGGACATATGGACACTGACATACACAGAGGGACGGTGCTATGAAGACCCATGGAGAATAACAAGTCATCGGCAAGCAAAGGACTGACGGGAGCCCCCAGAAGCTAGGAGAACACGCTCTTCCACAGTTCTCAGAAACCCCAGCCCCGTTCACCCCCTCTAGTGCCTACACACCAAGTCCAGGCATCTCCACCAGGCCCTCAAATCCTCTCTGACTGGCCCATCTTAGTGTCCCGACTCCCTGCCTAGAGCTGCGGTCAGACCCCGCTCCAGTCCTGCAGGGCCACTTACTGATCCAGCTGTGGACCGTGGCGCTCCTCCATCTCCAATGTGGAATCTTGGATTCTCCTGATAGCCTACCATGCCCTTCCATCTTCTCCCTAACACTAATGCTTGCACGGTCTTCATGCTCTAACTGGAGTCTTTCTCCCCAGTCACACTGTCCCTGATTTTTCAGCCGATGGCTTTCTGTCCCTTTGACCTATCACTGTACTTCCTGTCTGCATCACATGTGTCAACACATCGCACTGTCATGCTCAAATAGTTCTCTAATGGTTTCCTGTATGCCATGCAGGAATGCAGATTTAAATTTTTTTGTTTTAAAGTATGGTCTTGGTATGGGTCAGCCTGGGCTCAAACTTGTAGTCCTCCTGCCTCTGTGTTCTGAGTGGCTGGGATCACAGGTGTATGCCAACATGCTTGACTAATATCTCTATTAAAAACCCATTCACAATGAGGCATCCTTTCATCTGTACCATCTTGCAATTCTATTATCATTTTATGGCCTGGGGAGGAATCCAGGGTCTTGCACATGCTGAGCAAGCATCTACTATGAGCTACACCCACAGACTCAAGTGTTACCTGATCATATAACATCATCCAGTCAGGTGTTACTAGAGAGCACTTGGTTTGGTGATAAGGATATCCCAGGGGCAAATCCTGATATCACTTTTACTGGAAAAGTACCTCTATTTCTTGGGGCCTTCTTTTCCTTACCTCTAATTTTTTTTTTCAATCTCTCAGACTCATTATAAAGATAGGATGGAATGACTTGGGTTTTTTTAGGTTGTTTTGTTATGCTGAATGCAGCACCTTGCAAATGCTATGCAAGGGCTCTGTGAGCATCCTCAGCCCTGGTATAATTAATGTGGGAGGGATCCTTGTCCCATGAGGAACTGTCTAGGGCTGCCCACAAGTTAGTCAAGTGCTTACACTCAGCCATATCCTTAGTCCAGAAAGAGACCTTTTTTGTTTTGTTTTGTTTTTTCTTCCCCTCCAGCATTGTAGATTTTGGAAGCCAGGGCCTGACATGCGCTAAGCAAGGGCTTAACTACACAGCTTGGCGTATAACCCCACTCCATCTGAAAGCACTTTTTTGAAGGTAGTTTTCCTCCAGTGTGAGAGTAAATCATTATGATCTCAGCACCAAGTGAGCTCAGCTAGTTAACTGCCACGCTGAAGAAATTACAGACTTGGACCATGTGAGCTGGCTCTTCCAGATTCATGCCTCGGGGCCAATACATTTCAAGACTAAGCAAGAATCATAAGGGTGGAGAAAACAGCAAACATAACCAGTGGTCAGCAGCGCTCCTCACACATACAGGACAGATAGGATACTCTACTCTAATCCCCTAAGACACGTGGTATCCCCGGCCCCCAAAGGAAATAATGGACGGCCTCACCTCACCAGCTCTGCTGCAATGAACCCACTAGACAGTACATTATGCCTACGCCAAGGGTTTAATATTTGTTTATTTTGAATTGACTTACAGGGGTTTTAAGACCAAAAGCTAACCATGAATTGTTAAATATGTTTATAAAATAGAAATAGATTCCAATTTAGAGTCTCAGCACAGTTCATCCCATGAGTATTTCAAATCAAAGATGAACCCACTAGCTTCATTATCAAGTTAAGTTAAAACAAAGACACAACAGGGCTGGGGAGTTAGCTCAGTGGTTCCGGCGCCTGTCTTGCAAGAGCAAGGGCCCAGGTTCCATCCCCGGTAACCACATACCATACTGGGTGTAGAGACTCACACCCAGCAGCAACCAGTACCACATACCACAGTGCCGGGCGTGGTAGCTCACGCCTGTGATCCCAGCACTCGGGAGGCAGAGGCAGGAGGATTGCTGTGATGTGAGTTTGAGGCTGAGCTCAGGGCTAGCCTGAACCACAAAAGTGAGATCTTGTCTCAAAAAAAAAAAAAAAATCAAAGACACATCACAGTGGTATACAGGGTCGATGTGTCTGGTAAGCACCCACTCAGAAAGCACTAAGCCTTCCCTATAAAACCAGCCATATGAACTTAATTTTAATGAAATGTTGCTATCTTTAAATAATTAAGTGAATTTTTTTTCTTTTACATCCATTACCTTTGGTATTTTTCCCAAAAATTTCACACCCATGCCAATAATCTCCAAGAAGTAATTACTCTTACTCTTTGGATGTTGAACACCTTAAACCTGCACATTTAGACAATAAATACTGCAGCAGTCGGTATATACAAATTCACCAAGCTGGGCCTGTGGTCTCAAAGGTCTCAGGTAGGAGGTCCAGTGTCCTCTGCTTCCCCTGGTTGGCCTGGGTCTTCAGTCCCCTCAGCCGTCCACTGACAGACTCTAGCTGGACAGCTGAACAAGGACAATGGAAGACCTCACGAGTCACAGAGGAACACTGGGCCGACCTTTGCAAATGTGTTTGTTCAAATGACATGATGAAGAGGGAACAGCTTAGGAAAAAATATCCAGGAAAAGAAATCTGCTTAGTTCTCTGGATGGTGATTGTGCGTGGAGTGTCCCATGTGAAATAAGCTCGGAACGAGCCAAGAATGTTTTGTTCCGAATTACAAATGCAGACCAGCCTCAAAGCAGATGGGATTCACTGTCTCCTAACTGCATAAATCTGTCTCTCGCCTGTAGCTGAAACTGTTTTCAAAGCTTTAACTAGTCAAAGCAAATTCTTATTAATTTTCTATCCTCGATGTTTAAAAGCTTTTTACAAAAGAGTAAAGATTTGGAGCTGGGGTCATAGTTTGGTGGAAAAGGGAGTGCTTAGCCTGTGTGAGGCCCTGTGCTCAATCCCCACCACTGACAAACAAAACAAAACAATAAACAACAATAACAACAACAACAAAGACTTGAAAAATGTAAATAGTATATGAATTCCATCTGTAATGGATGGTTGTTAAAAGTCTTTGTTGGATCCAGTTTATATGGATTACAGAGGAAATCCTTCAGAGGAAATCCCAAGGCAATTCAATGTTTTGTCTTTTAATGAAATTGTATTAAAAACAAATGAGATTCATCTTGCACTGAAGCAGAAACATCAGAGTAAACGTCACAAGAAAAAGCACAGGGCGGGGCCGGGGAGTTAGCTCAGTGGTTCCGGCGCCTGTCTTGCAAGTGCAAGGGCCTGGGTTCGATTCCCCGGTAACCACATAACAATATGAGTGTGGAGACCCACACCCGGCAGCAACCAGTACCACATACCACAGTGCCGGGCGTGGTGGCTCACGCCTGTAATCCCAGCACTCGGGAGGCAGAGGCAGGAGGATTGTGATGTGAGTTGGAGGCTGAGCTCAGGGCCAGCCTGAACCACAAAGCGAGACCCTGTCTCAAAAAAACCTAAAAAAAAAAAAAAGCACAGGGCTTCACACACCCCTCTTGCACCTCTTCCCTTCCAGGCTGCTACAGGTTTCTCAACTCCTCTCTCTCTTGTGCTGAGGATCAAGCCCAAGGCCTCACACGTGCTCTGTGCTGTGCACGTGCTCCAGCACCAAGATGCATGGCAAGCATCCTTGGCCTCCGAAGTTGCTTGGGTGCAGTTTGGCAGCTCTGAGTGATGCCTGGCCCACAGGCATCAAAGATTTTGTCCTCTGGTTTTACAGACTGAGCCTTGAGGGAGGGGAAGGGACAGCATAAAGGATGAGAGGCACCAGAAGGGAAGCTGCTTCCGGCGGCAGGGAATGAGGAAGAAGCAGAGAGGTGGCTGTGGGCCTCTGCTCTCCTGAAAGCAAATGCATTCCGTTTCTTGCCAGTACTCTGATTTTACACCAGCTTCATGACCTGGGGCAAGAGACGGCGTTTTCCCACTTAGGCTCATATGTTGTGCAGTGTATGCCACACAGACAGGCATAGCTTTGTCCTTACAGAAGGGAAACAGCTCTGTGAAAGAGACTGCTGCTTCAGTGGGGCAGAACCGGAGACCACATTCTGTAGCCGTCAAATGTGCTTTGAGCTTTGCCTTTGTTGTTGATGAGATGTTAGAAGAGAAGACCGTCTCTGCTATTTGTTCTCTACAACAATCACTGTGTTGACATCCAGAATACCCTGCACCGAAAGTGATCAATGGAGTGTGATTTTTTAAGGCAGCTACACTTCAGTTTTTCTTCCTGGTGTTGATTATGTCCTTGAGCTTTGTATTCTAAAGCAACTTGAAGATGTTCATCCTGGCCAAGGAAGTCATGGGGCCCAGTAGGTGTCATAGGCGGGGGGAGCTGTGCTTAATTTCTATTCTAGATACCTTTTCTTTTCAGGTCAGAAAATACTAAGAGCTGTAAATGGAGAGGATTTGGGTGAGAAAATGGGGTGCGATTCACGTTGACAAGGATTGGAAGAGGGAGTCAGACAGTGTGTTACAAAGAGCTGACGTGGGTACCAAGGGTGATAGATGGGGGTACCTGTTCCTGCAGCCTTCAACCCTTTGGGGTTCCCTTCTATTCACTTTTGGGGGCTGATCTCCTTTTAGGATGATAAATAAGGGGGTATCCAAAATATGTCTTATCTTGTGTAACAGATTTATTTTTAAAACCTCTTTCTTTGGCTACCACAGTCATTATTTTGCTTTCCATCACCAGAACCACACACAAGTTCCACGGAGGAAGCCCTGGGTATATGCTGAGTAATACATATTACTATGCACTTAGATAGGCTTTGCTATTGTTAAAGCAAATTGTACTAACACACACACACACACACACACACACACACACACACAACTGGGTCAGACCTGATCCCAAGTTGTCTTCTTTCAAGCATCCTACAACTTCTTGACCCCTACCCGTACATGCTGGTTCACTCTTACAAGTCTCAGCTAAATCATAATGAAGACAGCCATGTACCTTCCATTGCCCAAGAGTCAAGGACACTTAGGGAAGCTAACAAGATGCAAATCCTATCCACGGTGGCCTATGCCCTTTTAATCCAAAGGCAAAGGCCCAGAAAGCTTATTCTATTTGGTGGTCTTACAATATGGCTTCAACACCACTGTGGAACTTTCAAGACCAGTTGAGGCAGGTGCCAGAAGCACTGAGCTAAATTCCCAGCCCGTGGACCTACTGAAATAAATTGCACATGGTCAGCAAAAGAGACCGCTCTGTCTTTGTTTAGTCTATGAGGCTGTGTTCATGATTAGAGAGACCTGACCTCATCCTCTTAATTAATGCAAAGCTCAAGGACTTCTATCATTTACCCTCTGGCAATGTCCCCCTTCTGGGGCATTTTGGCACAACCATGGCCACTTCTGGACAAGCTGAAGCCACGGGAATAAAGCCCAGCACCCAGGAGGAGTCATGGGGGAGGAACAGGTGCCACTTCACTCACTGCTGGGAAGCCAGAAGACACCTGTCCTGCCAAAGAAGCCAGTGTCAGTTCAGAGGTCACACTGATTCTCTCAGAAAGTGTTAGTAGTGAAACCCTAAAGAAGTTCCTGTCATAGCCCTGGATTTACTTCCCAATAAAGGAGAAACTTTGGAGGAACAAATAAGTTGTGAGAAGGATGCTGGTCAATGTCTAAAGGTGCCAACAAGGCTTCAAAACCTCTTAAAGGCTTGGGCTCTGCTTTCTATACTTTTTCTGCTTTACCTGAAAGCAGAAATAACTGAACAGAATAATTTAACTGAACAGAATAATTCACTTTTCTTCCTTTCTTTCTTTCATTGGTACTGGGGATCAAATTCAGGACCTTCCACTTCCAAGACAGGTGTGGCACCTTGACCTAAATCTGCCACCCTGGGCAAAATAATTCAGAACAATCTTATCCCGGGATTTTGGGTGGGGTGGGTAACTGAGAGGCACAGCAGGAATCTAAGAGCAGCAGCCCTTGGGAGGGGACCCACCCCCAATAGTTTATAATGCCTAACACAATGTAAACAGTTGTTATACCATATTGTATTGGTCAAGAAAAAGACGCATGTTCAGCATCACTACTGTAGGCTGAACTATAGAACGTATGTAGCCTTTTTCCCTTCACAGTAATTTTTTATAGTGACAGTGACTAAACCCAGGGTCTTCACACTAAGACATATCCCCAGCCCTTTTTCATTTCTTATTTTTGAGACATGATCTTACCAAGTTTTTTTTTTTTTTGGTTTTTTGAGACAGGGTCTCGCTTTGTGGTTCAGGCTGGCCCTGAGCTCAGCCTCCAACTCACATCACAGCAATCCTCCTGCCTCTGCCTCCCGAGTGCTGGGATTACAGGAGTGAGCCACCACGCCCGGCACTGTGGCATGTGGTACTGACTGCTGCTAGGCGTGAGTCTCCACACCCAGTATAGGTATGTGGTAACCAGGGATCAAACCCGGGTCCTTGCGCTTGCAAGACAGGCGCCGGAACCACTGAGCTAACTCCCCGACCCCCTTACCAAGTTTTTAAGTTGCCCAGGTTGGGCTGGGGACTGGTTAGAGCCCTTGTCAAGTTGCCCAGACTGAGCTTGAATTTGTGATCCCCCTGCCTCAGCCTCTGAGAGAGCTGGGATTACAGATGTGTACCCTCAGACCTGGACAACAATGTGACTTTTTCACTTTGAAACTGGATGAACTACAGGGCATGGAAGCTGTAGAAACAGAGGACCAAGCATGATATTGGTGACAGAGTCTGACAGGACCTCAGTCTCTGCCATGAGACTTCAAGATATGCTCAGAATGGTCTCTCATGAAGACATACTGGAAGGTTTCTTCTTAGGAAGCTCAGAAGAAGTCAGCCCTGATCCTGTCTTCAGCATTAACAATAGCATGAGAAGTATTTTACTAGTGTCTAGTGTTTAAACTTTTAAAGCTCAAATAAATCAAGCTGACGTCACCTTTGCATATTTATAGTCCAAACTGGATTCAGTGGAAATCAAATGTTGTCATATCTAGTACAGGATAAGAAAGGAAGAAAATTCTGACAATGTTATCTCCCTAGGATTTCGGAATTCCAAGGTATTGTTTTCAAAAGCTGGGTTAGCGCCACTGAATTGTCACCGTGCCACACTTGGAGAAGTGATCAGTTTCTGCTGTTCAGAAAAAGCCACCGAACACCTCACTCGGCCCCACATGTGCCCACTCAGCCTCTTTCCAGTCAGAGGTCAGAAATTCACGGGGTAGAAGAGCAGAGAATGAGAACGCCAGAGCGTGAGGTGGCAATTCTTACGGAGTCTCTCTAACCCATTTATATTTAGTGTCTTCCGAGACATTCCTCCATTCATACTTCAGCGCCAAGCAGAAATAACCCTTCCTAACAAGCAGAGAGCCATGCAAATGTACATTATCATGACGTGAACGCAGGGACCTCAACTCAAGATGGAGGCTCCAGGGCATTCCCAATGGAGGACTGGGTAAGAGAATCTTCGAGGAAGGTAAACGCAGGGGCTGGAAGGCCGTTCTCAGAAAATACTGGTGAGGGACATTTTCCTCTAAACAAGATCTTGATAATGAAAGGTGATGGCATCCTAGATCCCATGAGCTCAAATAGGGACATGATTAAGTACTTCAATGGAATCTATAGAAAAAACTGGAAAAGGGAAGCCGCAGGACAAGAACGTGCTTCTATGCAGCACTGAGTGGTTTTTCACCCTCCTGTCTTCAGCCCACAGCAGCATCAGATTTTGTCACTCGGAAGACATTCCATCAGGGGAGATGGCCCTGCAGTCTCAGTAAGTCTGCATTTACCCTAAGGGAGGGGGTAGTGCGTCCTTTCAGTCTTTATGTGACTATCACACAGGAAAGGAGGATTTTGTGCATCAAAAATCCTCTATCAAGGGCTGGGTATTTAGCTCAGTGGTTCCGGTGCCTGCCTTGTAAGCGCAAGGTTTCTAGCTGGATCCCGGGTAACCACATACAACAAAGCCAGGTGTGCAGACACATTCATTGGCACAACACAGTGCCAGGCACGGTAGCTCATTCCTGTTATCTCAACACTCAGGAGGCAGAGGCAGGAGGACTGCTTGAGTTCAAAGCTTGCCTGGGCTACATAGTGAGCACAGGGCCAGCCTGAACTACAAAGCGAGAGTCGGTCTAAACAGCAACAACACAAAAATCCTTCATCAAACACTTTCCACCTGATGAAAGCAGCGGTAGCTGGAGCATTCTGAGTCGGCCCTGCTCTTCGGTTTCTTAGAGCTGAAGGACAAGTGCCAGCGCTGCCGGGGTGGAATTAACTGGAAATCTGAAACTAGCGGTCAAGGCAACCCGAGACCTGATCCTCCTGCGCTGGGACAGAGAAATCCGGAAATACTAGCTGTTGTGCCACAAGGCCATACCCGTTTCTAGAAATACAGATATAACACTTAAAGTCCATTTTTAGAAACAAACAGGCTAAAACTTTATGCTTTTAAAAGCCTAAGTGTGCAGACTGTCACAAGAACAACCTCTCAAGGACTCCCCAGGGACTAGTCTTTTTTTTTTTTTTTTTAAAGCCTGAAACTCGAAGCGCTCTAAAATTAACTATTTAACGAGCATTCGAGGTGGAGGCGCAGCTCCGTAGTGGGCCCTCGCCTGGTATGCACGAGGCCCTGCATGTCATCCCCGGAATTACAAAATAAATAAAAATTTTAAATACTTGACTCTCAAGTGCTTCTGTTTCATAAAATACCATTGTTTCATAAGTTAAAGCTGCCTGTTGTTAAGGGGCCTGGGAGAATCAGTTGCTCTGTGGTGTTGGATTGCAGGTGGGAATGAATTTGAGATTTGAAGAATGCTTTGGGTCTAACAGGCATTTCCCAGGACCGGCCTCCCTCCTCCCTCAGCCTTTGATCTTGTTTGTCAACAGCCTAAGTACAGGTTTCGCAAACAGCAAGTATTACCAGAGTAAATTCACCAAAAAGGAGGCTGCAAATCCTCAAAAATCAACATTCCCCTCCTTTAATAAACCATAACCGCAGCCTGAGCTTGGACCGCGGATGACTGAAGGCCAGGAGGAAAGAAATCCAGCTGATTGGTCTCTTTTAGGAAAATCACAATTTTAAAAAGAAAACACGCAAAGAAATAGACGGCTTTAGAGCAGCAGAGCTTCCCTCCCGCCCACCTCGCGTCCGCCCCAGCTCCCCGCAAGGTCCGTCGCAGGCCGCAGAGGGCGCTGGGGCCTCGGGCGCCCTCCCCGCCCGGCCCGGCCGCACTCACCCGGCGCAGGCCCGCTCGGCCCGACTCCGCCCGCGCGTCGTGCGCCCGGCCCGGCCCGGCCTTCCCGCAGCCGCGGCGGAGGGTCACGCTGCGGCGTCGCCGTCGCTGGCCGCCGGGGGCGCGCGGGGCCGGAGGCGCTCGGCCCGGGCTCGGGGTGCCCCGCCGGCCGCTCCCCAGCCGTTCATGTCGGCGCTGCGCCCGGGCCCGCGGCGGCGCGAGGCCGAGGCCGGGCCGGGATTCGCTCTTCCCGACCCGCGTTCCCAGGCCCGGCGCGGCGCTGAGCCCCACGCGGCAAGCGCGAAAACCGACCCGCGAGCAGGGCCAGTTCCGGAAAGACAGCGGCACGGGGACCGCGGGCGCGATGACCCTGGGTGCGATGACCCCAGTTGGGCCGGTCGCTGCCCGGGCTTGGCGGGCCCCCGAAGCGCGTCCCCGCCCGGACTGCGCACGCCAAGGCGAACTGCCCCTAAGGGAAGTGACTCCTGTGAGCTGGGCCGTTATCCCGAGAGCAAACAGCACTGACCGCGAGGCGGGAGAAAAAAGCCTCTGTCTTAATCACCAGGGACGGATGGGCCCTGCGCGAGGAATCTGCTCTCCCGGGTTTTGTTTTGTAGTTACCCTTGTTGTTGTTTGTATGTTTGCCTAGTACTGGGGGTTGGCACAGGGCCTCGAGCTGCGAAGCAAGCTGTCTACCATCCCACCCGCTGGGGAGACAGGTTCAGGGTGTGGGGAGGCGCCAATTTAAGATTCTCCCACAAAGCCTAGGCTTTCCAGACCCTTTGTTGTTGTTTTTTAAAATTTGAGATTAGGTCTCCTTATGCCTCCACGATGGCCTCCGACTTGTGACCCTCTTGCTTCAGCCTACTGAGTAGCTGGGATGAGGGGAGGGCGCACCACGGGGCTGGGGCTGTAAACATAAATCAGGGTAGCAAGTCTCCCCTGCTCTCCCCCTTCCCTTCCCATCGCACATGTGCCTCCAGTAGGGAAGGATGTGAGAGGGTCCTGCAATTGCGAATATTGTTAAGTTATTAGAATAGGAATGCCTGGTGCTGGAAACCGAGAAAGGCCTGTCAGAGGAGGCTCAGACTGAGTTTGAAGGCAGAATGGGATCCTGGAACACAGAGGTTTCACCGCCTGCGATGACACCCAAAAGGGGAGCGGTCTTTAAAGCGCTCCCCACTTGGGCTGAAACCTGCGGGAACTCTGATCCCCTAAAAGAACAGGAAAGTCCTTTGTGAGATATGGAGATTCCACATCGGTCCTAAGAGATGCTCGCTGCCGGCTCACCACAGTTCCCAAGGGCACAAGGAAATAGCGACCGAGGAAGTGAGGGGCTTGTCCCTACTGCATCAGAGCTCAGCTTCCAGGAAGCCGTGTGGTTTACACCTAGATGTCCCCCAGAGCCTCGCGGGCTCAGAGGTGAGGCTTGTGGACAGCCATGGGTTAGGCTTTGATGTTGGGAGGTTGCTGGGCTCAGGAGCAGGGCGGCAGGTCTGCCTCTCGGGCTCCTCCCCTTCGCTCTCTGCTTCCTGGCTGCCCTGAGGTGAGCGGCTCTCCTCCGCCAGGCTCCTGTTCCACACTGCCTTGGAGCCAGCTGACTACAGACTGATAAACCTCTGCTCCTTTACATTGCTAATGTCAAATATGGTGTTCCTACAACGAGGAAAGTAACTAAGACACAAGCAGCACTCACATGGAGAAATGAGTTGAGCTTTTAAAAGTTGTGTGTGGCTGCTACGAGATTAAAAAAAAATATATGCACAGGCCCAGCAGACAGCACAGTCACACAGATCTGCAAGGTCTTTCAGTCTTTGGGCTGAGAAGTGTGGAGCGCGGGCCTTGCTCCTCTACAGGCTCTGCAGATCTGCGCCAGGCGTCTTGCTGGGCTTCTCATACAGGGAAGCTTTGGCTGCCACAGCATAACGTGTGGCCTCACGTGGTGCTCTTCCTGTGTGCAAGTCTCTACGTCCAAACTTCCTGTTTGTAAGGAACTACTTGTTTTGGATTAGTGGCCCATTCTATTCCCTCCATGATGACCTATTTGACTAATTCTTTCTGCCCTTAAGTATTAGGTTTCTATCACTGTGACAAAATACCGGAAGTAGCCAGTGGGTGAGGAGGAAAGTTCACTTTGGCTCTTGGTTTCACGGGTCTCAGTGCATGGTCACTTGCTCCTGTTACTTTCAGCCTGTGGCCGCACAGGGTATCTTAGCAAAGGAGGCCTGGTCACCTCATGGTGTCCAGAAAGCAAAAAGGTATACACAAAGGGACAAGGTCCCAATATCCCCTTCAAGGGCGCACCCCAATGGCCCGATTCCCTCCTACTAGGCCATACTACTGAGGGTTCCAACATTTCCAATAGTGATAAGGCTGGGTCTAAGCCCACCACAGATGGGGCTCTGGGGGACA
>PVIR01015775.1:0-37677 GCA_004026965.1 Petromus typicus
GCTTAGGACCTAAGAAGGTAGGGAAATATTTTTGTGTCTATAAAGGATAAAAGAGAAGCCAGCAGCTGTGTTATTTATAGAGAAACTACTTGTAATTATGATCACAGTATTGTGACTATATTTAGGAATGAGAAAAAAAGTGGAGAGAAATGTGATTACCTGTTCTTCGAAATCAGAATTATCATAAAACTGAGCCCAGTAAATATTTATTGGCCTCAGCAGTATAAGATACTGTGCTGGGAACAGCAGATGTTACATAAATAAGGGAGACAGTCTCTGTCCCCACAAGGTAGCAGGCAGTAAGCACAGTAAGACAGATACATCACTGTAGCACGCGGCAGAGTCCCCGAGCTGCATCTCAGCCCAAGGGAGCGCCCTCCAGGGTGAGCAGGCCGCATAGGCTATGAGGTCGGGTTGCAAATCCGAGCAAGAGGGTTGAGGGGACACAGCCCCCGAGGTGGGAAAACAGGAAGCATCTCCTCATCTAGGAGCCTTGTCCCAGGAAAGAAAGGGGGCTGACAAGTTTCCTCCGCCAGGGGCGGGGTGGTCTGTGGGGCTCAAGGGAAAACCTCTGTCCTGGGAGACAAAAGTGTACCCCTAAGTGCCACCGAAGGGGGCCTGTGACCACTGTCCACCTGGACAGCTTCCCTTGCCCTTCTGGGCCCCGCTGAAGGAAGAGACCTTCCCTCCTTACCGTACCCACCCTCCTCGTCCCCAGCCTCGTTCCTCCTGTGTCCCCCTCTCACCTCCCATTTGCTGCTCACCCCAGTTCTGCCTTTCCCAGTTTCTGGATCCAGTCCTGGAACGTTGCCTACAAGGCTGATTAATTCCCCTGAGATGGCTCAGCGCCAACGTGGCAGCTGGAGAGTCCAGGGCCAGTGGCACGCACAAGAGTGACAGTCCTGCCACCAGTGTCTCTTAGCACCAACTTGAGACAAATGATGGAAAACCCATTAAGTCTTCAAAACTAGCGACATGGCCTAAAATTATTAAAAGAGTGTCAAGGTAAAACCATTGTTCCCAATTATCTGGCACTTGTTTTTGCTGGGGCAGGTGGATGGTCACAGCTCCCACTTGTAAAGAGAATTGCAGAGCACAGGAGGGGAACCAAAGAGAGGGACTCTAGCAAACAGTCACAAGCAGAGGCTGGAACTTCTGTTCCCGTTTGATAGGTGAAGAAACAGGCCAGGCAGGCAAGCGCCTCACCCACACTGACAAGGGTCTGACCTGCAGAATTATGATTCAGGTGCCGTGCCACTAAAGAAACTGCAGAGGCGGGCCGGAGAGTTAGCTCAGTGGTTCCAGCGCCTGTCTCGCAAGCGCAAGGACCCGGGTTCAATTCCCCAGTAACCACATAACAATACTGGGTGTGGAAACCCACACCCAGCAGCAACCAGTCCCACATACCACAGTGCCGGGCGTGGTGGCTCACGCCTGTAATCCCAGCACTCGGGAGGCAGAGGCAGGAGGATTGTGATGTGAGTTTGAGGCTGAGCTCAGGGCCAGCCTGAACCACAAAGCGAGACCCTGTCTCCAAAAACCTAAAAAAAAAGAAAAAAGAAACTGCAGAGGCAGCACTGGCAAGAATAGCTTGCCTTTTTTCAGTCATTAAGACCTGTAATCCCTGCACTTGAGAGGCTGAGGCAGGCTGATCCGTATGAGGCCACCCTGAACTACATTGCAAGACCTCATCTCAAAAACAAAAAACATACAAAATAATACATTTTGTCTGTCCCCTCCTGAAGCCATCACTGCGCCCCATTGTGTTTAGGGAGCAGAGCCAGGGTTCTGAAGAGTCCAGATCATTGTGTGTGAACCTTCCATGGCTGCCAGGCATGCAGCAGAATCAGTACTTAAAGTTGTTTGGGGTTTGGGGTTTTTTTTTTTTAAGTGAAACGGTCTCACTGTGCAGTTCAGGCTAGCCTCAAAGTTACAGCAATCCTCCTGCCTCAGCCTCCCAAATGCTGCTATTACATCCATGCACTACCGCTCACAACTTAGCACTTTTGATTCTTAACTGAGATTTGAGTACATGGGCAGGCACAGAAGGGCCAGTGGGCTTGTTTTTCAATAAGTCTGTGTTGAGCATGGCTAGAGAATCAGCCTAAAGACAGAAAAAACTAAGCCCTTTTCTTCATGCCTTAACAGAAATGGTACAAATGGTCTTCGCTGATGTGTTTATAGAGAAGCATTGGACTGTGCACACGTGCTGACACAGCCATCACATCCTCCCTGGGTCAGCCCTGAACACGTGTTGCACTTGCGTCTCACTCTGCAGATCCTCATGCCAGCCTGGCCTTGTGCCAGAACTGTGTCGTGCAGCCTGTAGCATACAACTTCCAGGCCAGAAGAGCGCTCTTACATTTGACCAGAGCAGAGCATTTCTGGCTCCATTATCCATTCACCCACCAGGGCAGCAGGGGGAGGCAGAAGCTTTGCGCAGGTCCAGGGCGCCGCGGTGCCCCACACGTCCTTTCTCCTGAGCAAGCCTCTGCTCAGACTACAGCCCACGTCGCCAAGAATGTCAACTCTAAGAAAATTAATGCATTTTTGCTAAAAAAGACAAAAAATGGTGCATAAATGTCACTCCATTTTTTCAGATATAAAAAGTGAATTGCATCACTCTTAAACTGCTTGTACAGGGCCCAGAGATTTAGCTCAGCGGTTCTAGCACCTGCCTCGCAAGTGCAAAGTCATAAATTGGATCCCCAGTACCAAAAAAAAAAACCTGTTCATACACTTTAAAAAATTGAAGTCAGGCATAATGAAATATGACTGTAACCCCAACTGCTAGGGAGGCTGAAGCAGAAGATCACAAGTTCAAATCCAGCCAGGACTGTTTAGCAAGCCCTAGTCTCAATATTTTAAAAAGCTAAAAGGGTTGGAATGTAGTTCAATGAGTCCATGAGCTCCATCCCCAGTATTATACTAGGAGAAAAAATAGCTTTTTTAACCTACAGTGTTTCCTTCTTTGTATTAAAAACCTAGAGAAATCATTATAATTAAAGTATAGTCAGGAAATTGATAAACTGCTGCTTAAGACCGACTTGAGCTGTGCATGAGAACGCACAGCACCCTGGGAGACTGAGGCAAAAAGATCACAAGTTGAAGCTCAGCCTGGGCAGCTCAGCAACATAGTGAGACCCTCTCAAAATTAAAAATGAAAAAGGGGTGCCAGGCATGGTGGCACACCCTGTATGCCCAGCACTCTGGAGGCTGAGGCAGAAGGATCACCATGAGTTTGAAGCCAGCACAGGCTACATAGTGAGATTCTGTCTCAAAAAAACAAAGAAAGAAAGATTAAAAAACTGGGGATGTAGCTCATTGCAAATTCCTGAGTATCAAAGAAAAGAAATAAAATACTGGCCTAAAAAATTAACATCCAAAGTGGTGAAATGCACACATACATGCACTTATTATTGCTGGCAAAAAAAGTCAGTCCAGAGTGGAGCTGGTGCCCAGCTTCGCCCAGCATGTTTAAGGTGCTGTTTCAGGTGCCGAATGACCCTCGGTCCAGCGGGCTTCCCTGCATCCCCTGGGTTCCGTCCACAGCATCTAATGGGCAGGAGCTCAGGGCTGCATTTGGAAAAAGAACAGTGCTGCCCGCTGTCCTTCCCCAGCTGCTGTCAACACCACAGCACATTACAAGGCCACACTGCTGCCTGCTGCCTCTCAAGGTGCAGAGGGAGCCAGGGGTTGCAGCCCCGAGGGCAGCGTGCTTCCTCGACAGATCCAGTGGGCCTGGGAGAGAAGGGCCCGGCTCCTGGGCTGGTACAGAGAGACAGAGGTGGAGAGAGGGAAGCCCACTGCAGAAAAGGACAGACCAGACATCACTCCTTCCCCTGGGGCTCGTGGGACAGCACTGAGCCATTACTGGGCTCCTTCCGGTTCCTGTCTCTGGTCTCTAGGAGGCGGTCAGGCGAAGAGAGACCCTGATGGTTATATGTGCAAGTGTACACACGGGTACAGACAGGCAGATAATATGATTGGAATGGAATGTATGCACTATACTGAAAGAAAGATTTCTTTATGTTTAATGTTTTATGTTTCATTTATGTCTAATGCTTAAGTCCAGCCCCTCTCCTTACATGAATGGCCGATTAAAAGTATTCCACCACGTACTCCTGGTCTGGGGGCTCCGTGTTTATCGGATACCTCACCCAGGGGCACATGGCAGCCTGGCGCTGTGCAGGCAGGCTCGACGGCCAGTCCTGACTCTGCCCCTCACCCAGCCTGTGTTGCTAGTCGTAAGCCTTCATGTCTGTGTGTTTATTTTCTTTAAAATGAAAGTAATCTAATATTTTTACTTTATTGTCCTGCCGTACGGGCAGAAGGTGATAATATGTATGCAGCACTTTGAACACTCCAGTACACATCACTCATACATGGTGGCTGGTGTTACGGTAAGAGAAAAATAGTAGTTTTCATATATGTGTCATTTTTCATTGTGGAGGTGAGTGAAAAGTCATGGAAAGTTTATTGGAGGAGGTGAGGTTTGACCTTGTTCTTGAAGGATGAAATCAACTGGGATTAGCAGTAGAAATCAGAAATATTCCAGGATGGCTCCTGCAGGGGTGGGGATACGAGTTTGCATCTCATCCTCTGGCCTTGTTTTCTCCACTGGGGCTGATTTCTTTCCTTCTTAGCTTCTTGCTTCTTTTCATCATCTTAAAATGATGAAAATCATCTATTGCCATGACAACACAATGCAGTCCTGAGCTCTTGCAGCTTTGCTCTGCATTCAGAAAGTGATGTCTGTCAAGGCCATTTGTACAAATATTTCTCATTCTACTCCTATCACTGCCTCTTTTGTTTCCATTAACCAACTCATAAAGGGATTGATAGGCTATCAATAATAATTAGATACAGTAGTAGACAAATCCCAGTAGCATCGACATAGGAGCTTTAAAAAAATTGCAGTAGAAATCTCAAGTGAGTGCTCCTTTCTAAAGTGATTCATTTAGTAGCTTCTTACTGTTTTCTAATCTGCATATAGTGTTTAGGTAGAGCACAGAGATTTCTAACAGTAGAAGTGATTAGAAGCCGAAGCATCAAAACTGATTCACCTTTCCCACACGAGTCATATGCAAATCCAGAGAGGCGGCTAAGTCAGCATTACCCCTGTTGTTCGTATTTGCATGTTAGGTACAGGGTTTTCTCAGCTACAGGAGACTTGTGAAGAGTTTGTGGAGGTCTTAGCATCTCAGTGCATGAAACTGACAGACAGGATGCTTCAGCCCCTTTGATGAATGGACGGACTCACTACCACTTGAGTTTCCGTTGAAGAACTACCCTTAAATTCCCACAAGCCACCTCTTCTCCAGTGACAAGGCACTGACTTGATCATGAGGTGGCCCATTGTTCCAATTAAGCTTGTTTTTCCACAGTTTCTGAATTTGGGGTGAGAATTCCAGATGAGCCTAATTTGCATTTGAGATCAGGTTAAAATTTGATAAAAATTAGTGTTGTAGGGCCGGGGAGTTAGCTCAGTGGTTCCGGCACCTGTCTTGCAAGCCCAAGGGCCCAGGTTCGATTCCCCGGCAACCACATACAATAATGGGCGTGGAGACCCACACCCAGCAGCAACCAGTACCACATACCACAGTGCCGGGCGTGGTGGCTTACGCCTGTAATCCCAGCACTCGGGAGGCAGAGGCAGGAGTATTGCTGTGATGTGAGTTTGAGGCCGAGCTCAGGGCCATCCTGAACCACAAAGCAAGACCCTGTCTCAAAAGAAAAAAAATTAGTGTTGTATATTTAGCTTGTTTAACTTACTCATTTTCTTGACTACTCAGAACCTAATAAAGTATGAGCTGCAGGAATTGGCTAGATCCAGGTTTACCTGTGAGGAACACTTACTAAACACATGTTTTCTCTCCAAATAAGCAGTGGATCAAATCCTTTTTAACTATCTTAAAACTGCTAAGGGACCCTCAGTGGATCCGTTACTGCTGTGAGTGATCACTCTGCTCTTGCCCATGGGTCTCAGTGGGTTGGCACTGACTGGATCTAACAGGTGACCCAGCCTGCTGTCCAGGGTCCTACAGTAAAAGGACTGCAGAGCCAGGGCTAGAGCATCGCCCACAGGTCATGCACCTGCAGCAGGTCGCACGTTCGTGAGGAGGCCGAGGAGAGCTGTGCACTCTGCTGTGGGATCAGGAGCTGCCTGGAGTCCTGGCCGCCACTGGGAGAGTGGGCGATGCCCCTTCAGCATTGCTCACAGCTGTGCTTTCCCTGTACCTGCCCTTGTTGAAGCTGGAGAGCTCTGTGTACTTCAGACTGAATTCCATTTGCCTTTCTGTTTCTGAGTGAGCCTGTGGGCTTTTGAAGTTGAGGTATCATTCATGTGTTGTACGATTTCTTCGTCATCCAATGGCATTTTCTATAGTCATTTTTGAGATTGTGGTAAAATACATGAGCAAAAGTTTACCATTTTAGCCGTTTTAATTCTGTTGATGTTAATTGTAATCATAATGTTATGTGGCCATCACCATTATTTATTCCCAAAACTTTCCTGTCTAACCATTAAAAATTCTGTATCTGTTACCCACGACCCCCCTTTCCCTCTGCACCCCCAGCCGGTATTCCATCTGTGTGAATTCACCTCTTTCAGACACTTCATAGTGTATTTCTCTCTGGCTGACTGCCCTCTGGATTGTGGCAGGTGTTAGACTGGATGGCACCCCACTGCCCTGGGCTGCCACATTGTGTCCGTCCATTCCTCTGTGGGTGGACGCTTAGAAGTTTTCACTTTTTGACTATTGTGGATAATGCTGCTATGAACACTGACCTACCAAAAAGTACCTGCTTGTGTCCCTGATTCCGTCCCTAAGAATGGAATTGCTGTGTCATGTAGTAGCTCTGTATTGTAGCTTTTGAGAAGCAAGCCTATGGGCCTTTTGTCTTTACAGGTGAGAAGTGTGGGGCATCATTAATTAAAATTTATTTCATCTAAATTAACATGAGGAGCTGTAAATATATGCAAGCAGTTCATTCTTCACCTTCTTTTGAGTTCTTAACAAGTATCTGTATGACTCGTTTGACAGTTAATCGTGGAATGCTTTGTGACATCTATTATTCTCCTCAGCTGATTATTTTGGAGCATTCGCTCTTTAACTTGTCATGTTGTTATACAGTCTCCCACTGAAATCTCACTCTTCTCTGGGGCAGAGATATGTACTGTATTTCTCAGTGCGAGTGCTCCCTGCGGCACCTACTAGCTGCACAGATCTCTGGGATACTTGGTGATTGCAATTATCCTTCTTAGCAGCTCCTGGCTTATGTGCAGAGTACAAAGAAGAAACTTTTATAGCAAGTCCTTAGCCCAGTAGAATTCTCCTTGCCTCAGTAGCTTTTCTGCAAATGTTTTCACATGTTCCATAAAGTAACACAGCTGGCTCCACAGTACAGATGGACCATCCCTTGTCCAGAGTGCTTGGACCAAAAGTGTTTCGGGTTTCACTTTTTTTTTTTTTTTTCAGATTTTAGAATATTTACATGTCCATAATGAGCAATGTTGGGGTTGGGAGTCAAGCCTCAGCATGAAATACATTTATATTTTATACATATTATATACATATGATCTGAAGAAAATTTGTATTTTAGTGTTTTTTAGTGTGCCTACATTTTGGTTGTGACCTGTTTATGAGGTCAGATACTGAATTTTCCACTTATGACATTATGTCAAAATGCAATAAGTTTTGCATTTTTGAGCATTTGGAATTTTGTATTTTTTAATTAGAGACACGCAACCCCCAAAATGGTCGTAGTAGCTAACATTTATGAGTTGCTTACATTACTGTGTGTTGTGCACTAGTCACAGCCCTTTACTTGCCTTTTCTCACTTGGTTCTCAGAACTTGCCTGAAACGTAGGTACTGTTATTATGCACATGTTACTGGCCACGAGAGGCCTGAGGCCCTGTCACCAGCACAGGCCCAAGTTAGACACCAGGCTGTGCCAACTTCTTACTCAGACCCAGTGAGGAGCCTTCGGTCTGAACCGGAGGACGAGAGACAGGCCTGAAGGGACTTCCCAGGCCCCCGTGGCCTTCATCCACCAGCCCCTCAGCTCTGTCACGGGCCGGCCCATCCTTCCATGGAACTTCTGCAGAGTTGCCTGAGGCCCTGAATCTGGATATGAGACATCTGTCTTGGAAAGAGCCTGGCCTGGCTCTGTAACATTGGCCAGGACCCCTCACATGGTCCTTGGGGAGTCTGTCAGACTCCACAAACGTCAGCTTCTGTTCTTATCAAGTGAGTAGGAAACTGACCATCTTGCTTAGGCAGTTGCTATTTTAAAACCAAAAAAGTAAATGATCAATATACAAAAATAGCAGAGCATCTATTTTTAAAACCTTGTACAATGAGCAATAAAGTCCACATCTGTCATCTCAGCAGCTGAGAGGCAGGATTGATTCCCAAAGTAACCACTAACGTAAACGTCTGAAAAGAAACTGCAGGTCAGGAGCCGCCCCAGGTGAATTCCGGGTGGCAGCTGAGGGCCGAGGGCCCTTGTGGCATAGCATGCGGAACCTTCCCACCAGGCCAGACGTGGTGCTGGCGAGGCACCGGAAGGCCGTGTTCCCAAAGGCCCTGGGTGACCTGCACACAAGGAGAGCTGGCAGAGGGTGTCAGCCTCTTGCCCGTCCCTTCAGCTGCATCCTGGGTCACTGGACATAAGCTTCCCTGCCACACAGCCCAGCTGTTTTCGACCTCTTCCCTTCCACCATCAGTCTTCCCTCAGCCAAGCGCTCTGACCGGCGCCCGTGTCCCCTTCCACGGCCCAGGCTTTGTTGCCATGTAGCTCAGCAGAGTCCGCCACACAAGGACAATCCAGTCTCACCTGAGAGCTCGCCTGCTTCCGGAAGCATCGATGAGCACCGGCCCCTTCCTCCTGTCTCCCATTGGCCCTGCCACATAGACAGGTGGCCTTTGTGAGCCCAGCCTCCTCCACCTGCCCTAGACGTGGCAAGGGGCTTTTCATGAGTTCTCCAAAGGGGCTTCTCACCGATCTGGCTTCTCTCCCTTCACAGCACTGTCTCCAAGCAAAGGAAAAACGTCATCAGCTGTGTCACAGTCCACGACTCTCCGTACTCCGACTCCTCCAGCAACACCAGCCCCTACTCTGTACAGCAGCGCACTGGGCACAATACCACCAACACCTTCGATACCAAGGCGGGGCCGGAGAATCACTGTCCTGGCAACCCCCGAACCATCATTGTGCCCCCCCTGAAAACCCAGGCCAGCGAGGTACTGGTGGAGTGTGACAGCCTGGGGCCAGGTAACTAACTGGGGACCTCTCTCTTGACACTGCTTTTCTTGTTTTCTGCTACTAGAAATGTGAGGACCAGGAAAAGAGAAAGTGCCCAGTTACTGCAGATGGTCCTTAGGTAGGACTTTGTGCAAGTAACCAAGGTAGAACTCTTTTTTTCTTCTTCTTTTTAAATTGAGACAGCATCTCACTGTGTAGTTTGGGTCAGTCTTGAATTCCCTGTATGGCCCAGGCTGGTGTCCAACTCACAGCGTTCCTCCTGCCACAGCCTCTCACGTGCTGAGATTGCAGGCATGCACCACCACACCCAGCACACCTGGAGTGTATTTAGCAGCATGTGCTCACTGTTTCTCTTGACTGTGCTCACAGTGAGTGAATTTGGAGATTAATCTAAAGGAAATCGGCGGATCTTGCTTTTCTGCCACTTGTCACAGCTGCAGCCACGCAGCTCTTTGACGATGCGCTGTGTAGAGGGGAAGGCACATACTGCTGAGGTTTGTCTAGATGCAAGAAGTTGTTCCTCAGAAGAGAATCCCTCCTGTCTGTCACCAGAAGTCACCTCGAGAAACGGGGTCTTCCTGAGTGGTCAGCATGCATCAGGCCTGGGTGGAAGAGGCTGTTCCCAGCTGCTGCCGAGCGTACAGAGCAGGACTTAGGAGGGGACACACACTCACACACACACACTCTCACACACACACACACACACACACACACCTGTGATGGTGCCCTTTTGGCACCAAGAGACTCTGATTGAAGAGGAAACAGAAACAGCCTCAGGCCTCTTCCTCCCTCAGCATCCCAGTCCCCCCTTTCAGAGCTCTTAACCTGACTGTGTAAGTAGCATGCTCCCTTTTCTAGAAGAAAAGCTCATTAAACACAGCCAGCCCAGCACCCTGTGGAAGCTGCTCCATGTCTGCAGTCTGGCTGGCCTGGCCCCAGAGTTGGTGGACACCCTGCAGTCTCCGAGAGGCTTGGCAGCAGGCAGGTGGTCCTCCCTGACACCCACAGTGCCCTGGTTGGGAAGAAAGTGTGGGTGGCCAAGCCACTGTGCACTGTAGGATCCTACCCTGCCTGTCTCCCTGGTCAGCCAGTCCTGCAAGGAGGAGGCCTTACTGCGGCAGAAATGGGCCCACAGCAGGGCCAGGGTGTGCATCTGGCTGCCAGCTTTTGGTGATCTGAAGCCAGGCTGGAGCCCCAGCTTGGCACTTCTGAGGAAACAGAAGCCAAGCTGGCTTCCCTGAAGCCATGGGGACATCTCTGTCCCAATCCCTGCCAGGAAGCAGCATGCTGTCACCATCACCAAGGGGTCCTATGAGGCACACCACGTAGTTTACTGTAGGACACAAGACTCCGTAGGACAGTGGCTTAGCTCCTAAGTTGGCACATTTTTTTAAGATGGTGCATTTCCAAGGACCTGGTTTCTGTTGTGTTATGTGTTAGTTCACTGTGCAGCTCCCCCAGATACTGTGTAAGAAGCCTGGGGCTGTAGGCAGCACTCACTAGGGACTTAGGAGACAGAAATGCTTCCTCTGTGGTGAGTCAGTGAGTGGGTTGGCCCCCCACTGGGTGCAGACACACACAGACACACACACACAGACACACACACACACACAGACACACACACACAGACACACACACACACAAACACAGACACACACACACACACACACACACACACACACACACACACACACACACACACACACACACACACACACACACACACTCTGTGGTTCTCCTCTGAGCAGAGTCAGTTAGCTGGGGAAACCAGGAGTATTCTCCCGAGCTGGTTGCTGCTCAGGAGCCTGTCCAGGCCCACTGCGTCAGTTAAGCCACCGCCCAGAGTGCCAGCACGCAGGAGCTCAGGGGCTCCCCAGTCCCACTGAGGTCAGTCAGGGTGGATACTTGTCTTTGCATAGACCTGTCCCTCCTGTGGCTCCAGGTCCTCTGTGGGGACCAGAGGTTCTTCTGCAAGGCAGTAGAATAAACCAGACTGGCTCAAGAGTTTGTCAGAAGGTACAAGGCTAAGGGCAGGTTCAGCAGTCCAGTTTCAGGCAGGCCAGTACTAGCCAGGGACTGGAGCTCGTCATCCAAACAGGAAGCACCCCGTTCCCTGTGCAGTAGCGGGGGCACAGGGCTTATGCTGACACAGTACGAGCACGGGTGTCACTCCCACGCACCATGCTGACTGGGGAATGCCAGGTACTGAGCTGTCTGCGTGTGGGAGCCCAGCGAAGCTTACATGTAGCTACCACTCTTTCTCTAGTTTTACAGGTGAAGAAGAACAGGTTGCAGAGAAGGTGGCCCCCCGGCCTAGGGCCCTTGACCAGGTTCCTCTTGTGTTCTGAGTGCCCTCCCTACCCAGCACAGGCAGGCTGTGGGAGAGCAGGTCTTCCCTGGCAGCTGGGCCAGGCGCGACCAGATCCATCCAATGTGCTCCTTTCTAGCCCTTGAATCCATGCAGGAGGCCAACCTCAGCGTCATCCATGGTCACTTTGCCCCTGAGAGGAATCACTAGGTGACCCTTTGTCCCTTCTGGACCTCTCCTGCCCTTCTGCCGCCCAAGCTTTGACCCAAGACCAGTCTCTTGACCCTCAATGACAGTAGCCGGTGGAATGCTAGGCTCTGTCCAACCATGTCCTTTGTAGCCCCAAGCTGCCGTCCCCTGGGGCCACAGAGTGGCCTGAAGTAATGCCTGAAGGTGAAAGCGAGATGATCCACGGCCGGACCCAAGAGCGAGCTCCCTTGCCTGCCGCAGAGTAGATCGGCGCTCAGCTGCAGCACAGCAGCACGCGGCAGGGTGCAAGTGGCCTGCGCTCACAGCTTGCTAGTTGCAACCCCACATTGGGTCCACAAGGAGCCCTCCTGCCCCCAGGTTTTGGGGGCCTTTGGGAGCCTTACTGGGTTGCCTAGGGCATAGTGCCAGGCTCAGTCCCGAGGCCCCAGCAGAGGTTGCTCTTCCAAGGCCAGGCTGGTTCTAGGCCGTGGGGAGCTTAACGCACCAAGTCCCAGCATAGGTGGGGTGGGGGGTGCTGGTACACAGGCACGTTTGAGGCCTCTGGTAACTGCTCCCCTCACGGTGCAGCAGCAGCCCTGACGGGAGAAACCCTCTGCCTACAGTGGCTGCCATGTCGCTGTCTCTGGGCTCCTGCTGTCCTTCGTCCTTCCCCGGGACCGAGGCCTTGGAAGGCACACTTCCGTCTTCGTCAAGTTCCTCAGCATCCTGTCTTGCCTGCCCAGCCTTGGGCTTTTCATCTTTGGTGTTGATTTCATCAGTTTGGGATTTGTCATAGAGTTGATCTAACCCAGTGCAATCAAGGGCCTGATCTTGTCCACAGTTCATTAATGTTTAGCACTTTTTACCCCAGAAATGACCAGAATCCACAGTTTTATGCCAGCTGCTATGAAAAACCTCACTGAGATGGTAATAGGCTTTCATTTTTACCCAAGCTGCAGAGGCCCTAGTACAAACATCCTGAGCCCTTCCTGCCATACAGCGTGAGAACAGACCTATATTTTAGTCACATTCCAGAAACCCAATGGAGAAAAACAAATCACTGACTAGGAGACTCACACAGGAAGTGCTCTGGTAAACATGGCCAGTGGAGTGGGGGAACTCCTTGCCTGCTTCTCTTAAAATGTGCCTCTTCCCTTGGGCGCTGCCCTCCTCGGTCTTGTTCTAGACTGGAGTCAGCGTGTCCCTGGCCTGTACACCTGCCTCACCCAGCAGGGCTGATTGCCCCTGGAAGCAGCCAGGCTCAGCTGCGCCCAGGGCTGGCGCTGCCCTAGCTGACCCTCCCTGCTCGGGGGAACAACTGTCTGCCCCGCCGCAGAGCTGTTCTCTTCGCGTTTAACTTTCCTCTGAGGAGTCGAGGCCACCCTTGTACTGTGGTCTCTAAACCACACAACACAGTCTGCAGGCCTTCGCTGCCCCTGCTGGCCTCTGAGCCAAAGTGTACAGAGGTCTCCAGAGCCTCTGTGTGCTGGGCTCCCGCCTGGGCGCCTGTGCACCTGCAGAAACCCAGGCGTTTCCAGTCATGTGTCCCGCTTGTTGCTTGTCCCGCTGGAGCACCACGTTTTTGTGGCCTGTGCTGCTCCTTGCATTTCTTAGGGGTTCCACTCACGTGTCTCTTGAGAGCCTTGAAGTGTTAGGCCACGCCTTCCTTCTTGTCCGGATTAAAGCTGCCAGCTAACTGCATGTGATGCTTTACACCTGTGACTCCTGCATTCTAGGGCTGAGACAGAAGGACTACAAGTTCCAGTCCAGCCTCAGCAGAGTAGAAACTTTGGGAGACCCTGTCTCAAATTAAAACAAATAGAGGACTGAGGGTGTAGTGTGGTGTGAAGCCTCTGGGTTCAACCCCGTTGTACTAAAGGAGAAAAAGCCACTCTGCAAAGGCTCCTCAGCTCCCGCTGGCCAGCCATCTGGGTGTCCAACCTGGCGTGCAGCCCGCCTGCTCCCCGAGCCGTCGGTTCACAGGGTGTGGCCCCCAGCTAGTTGTAGGACCTGGAACTCATTAGGATGAGGGTGCTCACCTTGAGATCCTGGGCCAGACCCTCATTTACCTTGGGGTGGGGCTGCACAGCCTCCTCACCGGGAGGCAGAGTCGACACAGCCTCATGTCAGTTCTGTAGAGGAAACAGGTGCCATTTTGGTCAAGTACACTCCCAGGGCTGTCTCCTGGAGAATTAGCCTCACCTTTCACCCTGCCCAGGGCAGGCCCGGCCCAGTGCCGCCGTGGGCATAATCACATCTGGTCTTCATAGCCACCGCTGAGGGGACCCAGAAGGGTCCCCCCACCATCTCCTGGGTGCTGCCAGCTGTCCGGGGTCTGCACCCTGTACCATCGCTTCAGCCCTTTGCAGCCTCAACACCCCCCCCAACCCCAGCTGAGCCAGTGCGAGGAACCCAGCCGCCCACCTAGAGCCTGGGGAAGATCCCGGCTGGGTCCAGAGCCTGGGCTCATGGTGCCCGGCCAGTCTTGGGCACTGTTACCTGGAAGGGGCATGAGACTGGCCGCTGATCTGCCATCTGTCCTCCTCCCGCCAGTCAGCGCCACTCACCACCCGGCCTCCTACAAGTCCAAGTCCTCCAGCAGCGTGACCTCGGCCAGCGGCCACTCTTCAGGGGGCTCATCCGGGGCCGTCGCCTACCGGCAGCCGCGGCCAGGCCCCCATTTCCAACAGCAGCAGCCCCTCAACCTCAGCCAGGTAAGCCGGACCCACGCAGATGGCCTCAGCCCCGCTCTCCAGCTGTAACTGCAGGCCCCAGCCCGCCAGGCAGAGCGGGTGAGTCTGGGTGTCTTCTTTCCCCCGGGCCATGCATGGGAAGGTGACCCATGATCCCAGGGCTTACAAGTAGGAGGGCACACTGGTGCCATTCCAGTCCCGAGAAGGGTGGATGTGTGTGCTTCCCATTTCCTGGGCCACTGCGGTTCTGCAGCACGGAGGGCAATGTTTGTCCTTGGACTGCCCAGAGGGGGAGGCGTCTCTATCCCCTGCATCTCCTGCTGTCGTGCTCCTCAAGTGCCCAGCCCTTAACCCAGCGGCTCTCACTGCTTGCTTGTCCTTCGCAGGCTCAACAGCACATGGCCGCGGACCGCGCTGGGAGCCACCGACGGCAGCAGGCCTACATCACTCCCACCATGGCCCAGGCCCCGTACTCCTTCCCACACAACAGTCCCAGCCACAGCACCGTCCACCCCCACCTGGCGGCCGCTGCCGCCCACCTCCCCACACAGCCGCACCTCTACACCTACACAGCGCCCGCCGCCCTGGGCTCCACCGGCACTGTGGCCCACCTGGTGGCCTCCCAAGGCTCGGCGCGCCACACCGTGCAGCACACTGCCTACCCCGCCAGCATCGTCCACCAGGTCCCCGTGAGCATGGGCCCGCGGGTGCTGCCCTCGCCCACCATCCACCCGAGTCAGTATCCAGCTCAGTTTGCCCACCAGACCTACATCAGCGCCTCGCCAGCCTCCACCGTCTACACTGGATACCCACTGAGCCCCGCCAAGGTCAACCAGTACCCTTACATATAACACTGGAGGGCGGGAGGGGGCGGGCCGAGCGCTCCAGGGGAAGGTGCCACACACACAATGCAAAAGGGGTGGGGAGGGCGGGGCCAGGACGCAGGAACTTGAACCGGGAAGTGGGAGGACGGAGAGCAGAGAAGACGTTTTAAAAGGAAGGGATTGAGGAGGGAGAAAATCTATGCTTTTTATTTTAAAAAAGAAAAAGGAAAAAAAAAAGAAAAGAAAACATCAGTAACAGAAAAACACAGCTCATGAACCCATTCCACACCAAACTGGAAAGGAGGAGAAGAGAGCCACCGGAAGACTCCGGGAGCAAGGGGCCCCAGGATTTGAAGAACCTGATCTATGAACTTTTCAAAGATTATTTTCATATGGCAGCAAGTGACACTTAAGAGCTCGCTGTCAGGGAGACCTGTTGGGAAGTCCAATAGATTTTTAATGAATTGAACAGAAGAATTAGGGATTTTTCCAGAACTCTGAAGGGTCAGCACCCTTCCAGGGTGTCAGGCCGCGGCTGAAATCAGGGGCCACCAACATGGAGTTTTGTCTGGGGGAGCCCAGTTCTGGCACATTTGTCAGGAGCGATGGGGAACAGCCGGCTATCGGAGGCCCCCTGGGAGAGGGGCTGCTTTTCTCTTTCTGAGCGCTCTGGAGAAATCCCTAAGCAATGTTATTCCTCAGATGTCATTAATAATATGTGTTGCAAACTTTAGGGTTTTGTTTTGTTTTTTTTTGTTTTGTTTGTTTTTTCCTAAAATTTATTTTCTCCTTGAATCAACCCCTAGTCACATAGCATAGGGCTCGCGGCTGTCGCGACACTCTAGTAGAATGTAGCACTCGCACCCTTGTTTTCTACCTTGTGTTCAACTCCAGTGATACCAATAGACTATTCCTGTGTAATTGCACAAAAAAATGGGATAGCATAGGTGTGTAACCAATGTGTGGTCCAGGTGAGCAAGCGAGCATGCGCAGGTGGGTGTGAGCGTGGTGCCGCCTCCCTGCGTCCACGGCACCGCCGTCACGGCCTCAGTCTTGATTTTACACCATTCCCTCCTAGTGCCTTACCGAACGACAGACAGGCAGACGCCTGTGAGGGTTACTTCCAGCGGCTCGCAGCAGCGGGCTGAGCTTGTCAGCGGCCACCTCGTCCTTCCGTTGCTGTGGTAGCATTTTACTCGGGTCTTTCCTTCTTGGGTTTTTGGTTGGTTTTTCTCCACGTTTCATGCTGTTGTCTTTCCTGGGCTGTTTGTGAGCGGGATGTCAAGACAGCTGGTCGGACTGTGAGCTGTGGGAGCCTCTGATGACAGAAGTAGTTCTACAGAGTCTCCTCTGGGGCGGAGGCGGCCCTCCCCTCCCCTTCACCCGTCCAGGCCCCAGCTCGGCCGCGTGGGGGACCCAGGGTTTAAGGATGTCAGCTTTGCCAGGCAGGCCCAGCGCAGCTTCCTGTGGCCCTCTGTGCCAAGGGTCTGTGCCCAGCGGTACGCCTGTCCCTCTCTTCCCCACCAGCTCCCCCAGGGCATCCTCTGTAGACGAGCACTGACCTGCTTCCGCCGGATCCCTCTCTCAAGTTGCCCTGATCTGCCGCAGACACAGCTTGGGTTTTGGCATTGGAGGGTCTGGTGGGCGGAAGGCTGGCAGGACGCCGGTGAGGTTGACGAGGCTTCTGTACTGCATGTGGCAGAGTTGCAGACAGTGAAGACGCCACCGTCAGCCCTGAGCTCTCTCCATGCCCCTGACTCTGCTGAGAGTTTTCTCAGGCTTCGAATGCTGCAGACAGTGGGGCAGGGAGGGAGCAGTTCTGGCCACTCACAGAGGGGGACTGGAGCTGGGGACACGAGAGAAGATTTCTGGGCAAGGATGGCCTTTAAAGAATGGCTCTGATTGTTTCACCCTGATGCAGTCTTAACCCACCCCTCAGCCAAGCTCCCAGTGCACAGAGACCTTCCAACCAGCACTGTCCTCCCTCCTTCCCCGCCTTCCTCTCAGGCCTTGAGCGATCTACTGTGAAAGGGTTTTCGCAGCGATGTCCACTGCCTTCACTCGCGAAGCCGTGACTTAGCTCTTAGCTGTGAAAGAACTCTGGAAACTACCCGACCCCGACCATAAATTCTTACCCACCTTACCTTATAAAGAAATAAGTCCCCAAACTGGAAGTGGCTTAGGTCAGGCCTTGGGCCAAAGGAAGGACAATACGACCTACATAAAGCTGGACACATGCTGATGACATCACAGGGAGACAGCGGCAGAGCGGCTACGTCCTGTAGCAGGAAGTCTGTCCTCACTGTGATCAGTACCAGCGTCCGCCGGAGGTGGGGCGGCGCCCAGCCTGAGACCAGGAGGCTTGGCAGTTCAGAGAATGGGGAGCTTCCCTGAGCCGTGCCAGCCTGGAAGACCTTTGGGCAGACAGATGGCAGCAGTGTTCTGTGGCATCTGGTACAGAGGCAGGCGGCTTCGGCTCGGCAGCCTCACTGCGCCAGCCCGGGCAGCCCCTGGAGGTCTGCTCTGGGGGGGGGATGACCTAATAATGTTCTTCTCACCTCTTTTGTCTCCTTCAGTGCAAACTTGCTCTTCCTTCCGAAATCTTTCCTTTTGTCATCCCAGACACAGACAGGAGTGAAAGTTCCATGCTGCTCGTAATGTTAATATTATCATGCTGATTATTTTATTTTTGTCATTGCCCCTGTAATTGTGATTATCATCATCCTATTGCTATTTTAGTCAGGGTTTTAAATGCACATTTATTCCAAGCATCTTTGTGTTTGCCTTTAATATTTGAACATACTTTATTATGTCCGTGAGTTTCTGAGGAGATGGGAGGGACCCACAGATGTCTAGTTTTGTCAGACAAAAGGGAAAGACCCAGGATTTCGGGGACTTGTTCCTGTCGTATCTGTTCTACAAATAGCCATCAAGAAAGACCCACGTGGAACTAAGTGGAAGGAAGAGTCTTTCTCTGCGGTCCAGCCTGGGCCCGGGCAGCACAGTCACTGTCGATGTGTTTCCCTAGATTTCCAGGGGCCTGGGGCTTGGAGAGGAGCTTGTGGGTTTGGGGCTGCTGCACCCCTTACACTACTGGATGCTTGCACAGCGTGTCCCCCGGTTCTCTCCCGTGCGTCTGCAACCTGATGATTACACTCAGTCTCCCTTCTTCGGATACATAAGACACAAAGCCCCTCCTTTCCCAGAGCTGGCCCAGCCCCTCTGTAAAACATTCCCCTTTTTCCCACGAGCACACCTGGGGTGCCTTGTGTCCCTCTGGAAGCCGCAGGTCATAGGAAGCAGGAGTAAGAGTGATGGGCAGCAGGTGCCCCCCGGGGCTGTTTCAGCCCCACTCTGCTCCGTCCACCCTCCCTGTACACGTGTGTTCTCCTGACGTGCAGTCACTGAACCAAAACGGGGTGTCAGGACCGGGAGGAAGCAGAGAGCCCTCTGCAAGGTCCGGCACTGCCGCACACACCCCCACCTTTGGCAAATGGAAAGCCACGGCAGGGCCGTGGGGCCAGCTCTCGGATTGTGACGGCCCTGAGGGCACACACTGTGGGTGATGGGGGCCCATGAGCCTCTACCAGGCTCAGGAACTACTGGCCCCAGGAAGGAAGGTTTGATGTGGGCAGCTTCTGTGAGCAGAAGTGAGCTGTTGGCCAGCCGTCTGTGCTCACCCTAGCCCTCGCCTCATACCCTCCTCTAATCTCGAGCACAGGCTGTGGCAGAAGAAGCCCCACGCGAAGACCCCCTTGAGCTCATTAGCACCCTTGCCCAGGTCCCCATGGCTCCAGCATGGAGCCCCCTCAGCAAAGCTGCCTTCCCTGGACCACGCTCTCAAGGGAGAGATTACCCATCTCCTCCCTGTTCAGACCCCAGATCCCTCGGCACGCCTGCCAGTCCTGGACGGGCCCCGCCCTTCCTCAGGGAAGAAGATGGTCCTGAGCAGGGAGCTGGCAAGGACGGGAGGGAGAGATCCACCTGGAGCCTTGTAAACCAGGTCAGCCTGCTTCCGTGCACCAGTTCTCATGAGTCTGGGCACTGGCATCCGCGTCTCTGCTTAGTTTGGGACATTTCCAAGGAAAGGGGTGAGCAGGCCGTGGTGGGCGAGTCTGGTGTCGATGCCAGTTAGTACTGTCGGGTGCAGCGAGCGGTCGGCAAGTTCAGAGGCGGAAGGAGGCTGAAGTGGACGGCCACTTCCATTTGCCTCCTGGGCTACATGGACTTGTCATGCCTTCCTGGTGGCTGGGTCTCTGTGGGATGTGGACACCAGCTGGGCTGTCCTCCCAGCCTACCCAGACGCCACCATGCCAGACAAGGTCGGGAAGGGGAGCTGGGCACACCCAGTGAGATGTCCCCTTGAGTCAGTCTCAGGTGTTGCAGGCACTCATTTTGGAACAAGCTCGTGGAGGAGGAATTGGGTCACGTGAGTGTGTGAGAGTGAGGAGCGTGGAGACGAAGAGGCTTCAGGAAGTATTGCCGGTGGTTCACGGTCGCTAGAATGATACAGGTCCCTACCACTGTCTGGCTGAGGGCAGCTGCACCTGCTAGCCTGCCAAGGAGCCACTAGGACAGAAAATAGAAGAAAATAGCTCGGTGCCCTCAACTAACGGAGAACACAACAGAGCCAGAAGTTCACCAGCGGGTGAGGCTGGCAGGAGCACTTTGCCACGACGCGTTCCAGCCCTGGAACACACAGGCTTCTTTCCCCATTTGTGTTCTTTCTAGTTTGATGGATTTTCAAAGGGGAAGCCTCAAAATTGAGCAGGCCAGAGATGTTCTTACCAAACTGGAAAGGGAAGCATAACTATTCCTTTCTGTAGCCAAAGAACCCTTCTCAAAGACACTTCCAGAGATGAGAACATGACATCCTTTTGCCTCTTTCCGGGCAATAATGACATTGTTTGTGACATAATTCCATTTGTCTTTCTTTTTCCTTTCTAACCTGGTTTTTTTTAACTGCATTTTTGATTGCATTTTGAGTGGTAGTGACCCGACACGCTGCTGTACGTGGAAGGCAGAGTCCCTGTGCCCGTCGCACGTGACCACAGGGACGCAAACAGGCTGGCTCAGATGACAGCATGCTGCCACTCTGCACCTCAGGACTCTTTCTCATCTCCACACTGGACGAAGTCACGTCTGTCAGGCTACTGGAGACAGGAACACGGCGGAATGTGATTTAAAAGCAAAAGAAACCTCCTGGAGGCGGCTGGCTCCGCGGCTCACTCAGAGGTTTCCGCATCTCCAGGGCAGCTTCCGGAAGACTGGGGGAGAGCCCGCTGCAAGCCGGTCCTCTCCTCAGGCTCCATGAGTTTCCCGAGAAGTGGGCCTGGGAGGCCTGTCACGGACCCCCGCGTCAGGGACTCCTGAGCCCCCTGCTGGACTCCCACAAGCCTTCGAGAGCCCTCAACTCAGGCCCCTGCCGGAGACTATATGCTCGGCCTCTGTTCAAGCTAGCGGTAGCTCCTACGAAAGCACAGCCCTTGCTGAACGCTCTCGGGACTGCATGCCCTGTGCCAAGCCCCGTAGAAGTTGCTCTCATGGTGCCATCCCAACTACACACACACCACTGGCAGATGAGACAGCCGGCTCTGTGAGTGGCACGTGTTAAAGAATCCAGTGGTGGTCTAGAATCCCCAAGATTCTAGTCACTTTCTGTTAAGTCTACTGAGATGGGATTTTGTTTCGCTTTTTTCTGTAATGAGTGGCCTCATCTTTCTCATGACCCATTTTGCAACACTCTGATTTCCTGTGTGCCAAACACTGTCCTCAGAATCACTCACTGATTGTCTTATTCATTCATCTTCATATTAACCCTGTGAGACCGGCCGTACCAGTCTCTGCAGGAGAGACGGCTGGTAGGCAAGGCTTGAACCCGAGTCCGCCGGGCTTCAGACTCGGCGCACAGCCACCAGCCTCAGCTGTCTGCAGTGGTCTGTAGAAAAGAAGGGCTTTAAGGAATGTCACTGCACAAAAAGATCCTGAATCGGATGCAGGCAGAGGGGCAGAATTAGTTTGACTTTTAGGAAAAATTCTCTGGGGAAGTTTCTCTTGATTCCTGGAATTCCTTTTAGATTTCTTTCCTGCAAACCAACTAGCTTTAGTGATGCTGCTATAACAAACTCTTAGGAGAGTGAAGGGGAAAAAAGTATTCTTTTCTTCTTTTTTTAAAAAAAAGTGATTTTTCTTGCTTATAGTTAACTCTAGAAAGGCAATACTAAAGGTATATATTTTTTTCAAAAATGCTATTTTTTACTGCACTTGATAAATACCATGACGGCTCTGGTCTCTGTAAGAGATCCACCCATCAGCTCCGGGCAGAACCAGAGGTAGGATTCACGCCAAATTTGTAAATACCGTGTGAAGGTCTGGTGTTCAGGAACTTTTTCTTTCTGTTAAAAAAAATTTTTTTTTTTAAATTTAAAAAAAGACAAGATGGCTTATAGAGGAATACAATTAAATTTTCTTTCAAGACAGATAACCTCTAAGAAACAGCAAGCAACAATTATATAAACAGAAAAATGAGCCAACGTTCAGAAGTTAAGGTAAAGGGTCTCTGGTCCTGATATGTGATTAATAGTAACGCAGATGCTTTTTTATTTTGGTTGAAAGCACCAAGAATTGAGAAGTGCTTAGGACTAGATCTGTAATTTCTGCAGAACTAGTATCGTGTGCTATGAAGTATCTGCTCTGTTGTTTGGGGTAGGTTTCTTGTTTATTGGTTCTTTCTTCTTTTAAAGACGTTCTTGACTGGCTGTGAGCTTATTTGCCTAAATTCTTAGGTAGTTCACACAAGTCCTAGGATCTTGTAGGACTTTGACTGCATCGGAAGCAAACCCAGCTAGTCAGAATCTGAGATCTTGCTTGGTGTCGCTAGGTGTTCCGGAATTCTCGTGGAACACCGAAGGAATTTTTTTAGGTTTTAGATACATTATCTTATACAGACTGTGACCTAAACTGGCAATAATTACCTCAAATCTGGGCATCCATCCTGGTTTTAGCCTTTTTTGAAATCATGTAGCCAGCTTGATCTTGAGATTTAAAAGACTGAATTCTGTGTGGGCTGAACACAATGATTAATGCACACCCTGGTCATTGTTGCTGAAGTGAATTCTGACAATAGTTCATCTTTACGGAAGAAATTAGACTGAAGAGAGATGATTCCCTGCATGTGGTGATCACATGCGATGTTCCAGTGCACACACACGGCATACGTGTTTCTAGCTGCTGTTGCTATTAGCTTCTGAGATACCAAGAGTCTCACTTTAATCAAGTAAACTAAGCTGTTGACTATGAATACTTAAGCATATTTCTGGCTACATTTTATAGTTAAAGTGTTTTAGAGTTTACATTTAAACTGGTACTTTTTAAAGAAAATTTCTGTTTATAACTGACATCTCCAAACCCCAGCAGTTGCCTCTGCAGAGGCGGCCGAGTCTCCCCAGGGTAAGCCTGCCCTGCCTGTACTGTCCTGTAGCCCAGTGTGTGCATTTCCCTCCAGGATGTTGGTTTCCAGGTGAGCTTGAGAATGCGAGAGGAAGTCGGGATGGAGTGGGAAGCGTCAGGCGCCAGCCAGCCAGCCAGAAGTGGGTCTCGTGCCGGGTCAGATCCATGCTTGTCTGCAGGCCTCTGCCACCTCGAAAGAGGTGGCAGAAACAGCCCTGGTCCGTTGAGTTTTTTTCTTGATTCAAATATTTCCCTCGCTCACAGATCCACTCTCTTCCCCACTGGGATTCAGGTGGCCCCAGAGAGCCAGCTGCTATTTCCCGGGCCGCCTGCGATATTCTGGGCCGTGTTGCAAAGGAGGACAACTTCCTCCGTGCCCATGTTCACTGGCTGGGGTTTCCATCTGCTGTCTTACTCATTCTCTCCTTTACACAGACATCTGTGCAAAAGAACGGTGTCCACTTTTCACGCGTGGGCAAGCTGAGATGTGCGGCCTGGGTCGGTGGGCTTAAGTAGTTTCGGTTTGGAGACTGAGCGGCTGAGCCCCAGGAGCTGGGGGAGGAGGGCGCCTGGGCTGGTCCCCAAGGCCTGGTGCACAGGGAGGCTCGGGCCTCATGACAGTGAGGGCTGGGCAGGCTGGGAAATGCTGGTTCCCTTAGGCCTTGTTTACTTTTTATTTTCTCTTTTCCCACCACTGAACTGTGGAGGACCTGCCGTGACCTCAGGCGTGACCCCTCCTCTCACAGATACGCCCTGGAAAAGCGCAGAACCCTGGGGGCCGGGGAGTCTTCCCGCTCACACCGTACTTTGGCTTTCTCCCTGCAGGCCGCAGGGACAGCAAGGTCCTGTTGGGTCTCTGTTAGAATCGTTACTGTGGTGTACTCTTCCTCTCACCCTCCTAACTGTCCTCCTGCCTCCGTGCACTTGTGTGTGTGTGCGTGTGTGTGTGTACACGTGTGTGTGTGTGTGCTTTTCCTTTGCACTAATTAACCAAATGAATTTTGTGTCATTGTCTTTGGGGCTTAGCTATATTTTTAAAAACTAGAGGTATAGAAATTGGCTCTTTAATTATTTGAAAAGCATGTTTTAAGGAGGGCTCTGATCCTGCTTTCTACTTCCCTTTCGACCAAGTTTCCAAAGGAAGCTCTCCTGAAATCACCACCCCCAGCATTCCTTGTGGAGGGTCACTGTCCCCGTGGCCTCCTCTGCTCTACCTGCTGTCACCGCAGCCCCATGCCCAGGCGCCCAGGAGCTCCGGGAAGCTCGCGAGCCAGCCTGAGAAGCCCCTTGCTGTTGTCAGAGAGCCGCCCGCTGGGCGCCAGGGTACTGGGTTATTACTGTTAGTCGCCTGCTCGGGGGAAGGAACTGGGGAAGTGAAAAGTGACTGCGCCGTCTCTGTGGCCCACGTGGGCTCTGCGTGGACCGAGGCCACCGCGCCTACCCTCGGAAGGGACTGTGTGCACTGCCGCACACCCTGTGTCCCTGCTCGCTTACAGCTTGCTTTCTTCATGCTTCCCCAGGCATAACCATTTCTAGCCCCCAGAGCATCTCTTCACCCTCTCCATGTGCATTTTTTTAACCAAATGAAGTAGAAAAGGCACACTCTGGGGCAGCAGAAGCCCTAGTTAGTAGAATCACTGTATAGATAGAGCTATTGATATATATGTTTGTGTATGTATATATCAAACCAAATTCCGATAGGAGAAGATAGCTTTACGGCGGAGGAGGAAGCGGAGCTCCCCAGAGGTCAGAGCCGGCCTTCGCGTGTGCGTCCTTAGGGCCAGGCGGCCCCTGCCCCCCTTCCCTACTGTGGGCCTGGTCCTGGGGGGCCACGGGGGGGCCACTGCTCTCTGGTCCCAGCATCAAGGACACGGATGAGGAAGAAGGGGTGACTGGTCAGGATGACTGGAATTTTCCATCCTGTTTTACTCTGACCGCACATACCGAGCTACAGCCTGAGCGTATATCACATTTCCAAAAATGATATCCATTAGGGTGGAAAGAACGGATCTGTGGAAATGTTTCCCGTCCAGCTGCCCATGAATTCAGGACACTCTGACCAGACAGGAACACTCACCAGAAAGCCAGTGGGAAAGAGGGGGCCTGGTGAGAACTGGCCCCCAGCCTAGGCACACGGCTCCCTCCCAAGGTCACCTCGCCCGGGTCTTTCTCTACTAGGTCATCTTAGCTCAACCTCAGTAACTCCACGAAGCCCTGGTCCATTGTGTTTCTCACTGTACGGTTTCTGTAATAAAAAGTGTTAATCCATGTTAATCTGTGTGGAAATTATTGCGTGCAACAGTATTTTCTCGTGTACCTCTTTCCCCCCTGTGAATTGTCCCTTTTCTTTTTTATTTATAAATGTCTACTTTTTTAAAAGACAAACCAATGTGTTGTAGACCTCTATGTAACTATCCCTTAGTCTCATATTATAGGTATAAGAATGGATATTTTACTTGGCTTTAGAATGTTTTACAAGAAAGCTAATTCTTAACTGATCAAGTCCTTGCTACTAAAATGCTTGTGTTTTTTCATCATGATGTTGTGTGCTTCTAAATTAATCATTTTCGTTGTAGAAAAATGGAGTGAATTTATATTAGTCTTGGAAACTAATAATAGCATTGTAAATTTATGAGATGATTTTAACAGAAAAAAATTATAGAAGAATATAGTTATTTTAATTGTAATATTACTAACTGTAGGGTGAGGAGGGGGTCCCGTTGTGGTGAACTATGTTATAGCTTGTTACAGTTTCTTTTGATCATTTTTTCGGTCTCTGAGGTGAAACGAGTTATTAATTAAAATTTGTAAACTCACATATGCATATTGTATATGTGTAGAGCTGTAATCACACTTTGTCTTGGAATTACATTAAACTGTTTGGAATCACTGGACTCCCCGCCTGGCGTGCTTCTGTGCCCTGCAGCCACTCGCCTCAGGCCCGAGGAGCGCCGCGGCAAGGAGGTCAGACTCCTGGGGAGTGTGGCCCGGCGGGCGGGACGGGGTGCCGGAGGGCACTGCGCTGCTTTATCTACTGATTCCCGTCCACCCGCCACCCCTCCCGTCCCCACAGCCCGGCACACGTCCTCGGCCGTGGTGTGAGCCTCCAGCATCCGCCCTTCCCTGTCCACCGTGCCAGGCAGCCTCAACCCCAGCACCACCGCGACAGGAAGCCTGGCACCCACACCCTACTCCACCCCTCGTGCCCGTCCTCCTGGTGAGCGCCTTTCTCCTAATCATAGTACTTATTTAAGTGTACAGTGAGTGGCATTCGTGAACAACCCCTCATCCCCAGCCAGCGCCACTGTCCCTGTCCAAAACTTCTCATCCCAGACAAACTCACCCCCTTCCACCGTCTTCACACCTCCCTCCTCGGCCCCTGGCACCGCCCTCGGCACCTCCCGCCCCTGCCAGATACCTCATCGCAGCAGAGTCCTGTAACACTTACCGCTTTTCTGGCCTGTTTAACTGCGAGGATGTCTTGCAGGTTCATTCGTGTTATACTGCTCGTGTGTCGGGACCCGTCACACCAGTGTCCACGGCGGCCGTGCTCCCTCTGGCTCAGGCCTCACAGGTCCCCAGGGCCGGGCCCACAGCCTCACCTCTGCCCCGCGGCACTCCGCTCTCCCTCAGCGGAGCAGCCTCCCCACCCAGCCTTGCCATCCCCAGAGGCCCTTCGCCCCCAGTCGCCGGGGAGCTCTCCCTCCATTGGCTGCGGGCCCTGCCGGCCTGGGCGTCCAGACTCTGGTGCCTGAGACTCCCTGTACCACACTGGCAACATTCCTCTCCTTATTTTCACCACGAAGTCATAAAACCTTTGGAAGTCACAATTTTCTTTCCTCTGTTACATGCTAGGCAAAGTGGGTCATCAGTATATACTTAGAGGAATAACAATCTACTTGGCGCTCCTTTTCCAAGCCACCCATTTACTTGCCAAATTCTGCCTCTCCCTGGGTCCTCCCAGTGCCAACAAACCCAAAGCTACTGATGAGGCTGAGGCAGGAGAGTTCCAAGTTTGAGGCCTGCCCGGACAATGAGAACTTCTCTCAAAGTGACAGAAGTGAGAAGGGAAAAGAAGGAGGGAGGAAGAGGGCTGGGAATGTAGCCCATTGGTTACAGCCCGGGGTTCTAGTCCCAGTATGAAAAATTAAACATCTCCTCAGCCAGAAGTTCAAATTACAGAAAAGTCCACACAAACCATTTTGACCAAACCAGAACTCTCCCATCACTCCTTTTACTATTTTTGAATTAGAACAGCACCTCTGGAATCCCATTCCTGGAGAGAGAGTGCACCCAGGGAGTTATTTATATCTAAAGCGAAAGACCTCCTTGTCTGCTGATTGTTTCGGGTATTTTGTCACAACGGCGGAAAGCTGACTCACTGCTGTCAGTGCACACTGGACACGGGTGATAAGGGGAAGATGCTTGAGCCATCACGAGCCAGAAGCAGAGCTCTACATCCCAGAACAAGCACAACTTCCCAGCTGATAAATGGCACCCTCCCTCAGCAGCACCTCATCCTGAGCCCAGGGGTCTCTGGCTTGCTCATCGAGAAGCCCCCTGGCTTTTAGGCAGGTTGCCGGATGGCGGAGGTCATGCCCTACCCTGTTTCCACCAGCCAGCTGTGAGTGCAATCGGTGTAGGGCTCTGGCTTACCTGTGTCTTCTATGCCTTTAAGCCGATACCGAAAGTGTAAAAAGCAAAGCACACAGCCTTAGGCACAGTGTTACAGCTCCACTGCCCTGTGAACACCCTCTTCAGTCTGCCTCCTGCCCCCTCCCCTGTCCTCCAGGAACACTTAACGACCAGCAAGGGCTTGTATTTAGGGTCTCACTACGTAGTCCAAACTGGCCTCAAACAGCTAGGGAGCGTCCCGCCTCAGCCTCCCAGCTTCTGGGATTACAGGCGTATGCCACTATGCCAGGCTGAGATCAGCCATTTCTCAGGTGCTTATCTCACACAAGCTAATCTGTAGAAGTTACATAGTTCCTTCTATGGTGATGCTTTGCGTTGAAGCACTTCTGAAACAAAGCCAGACTCTGGGTACCCTTGTGATGAGACAGCCTGCCACCCCTTACTCTTTTTATATCCTGTCTTTTTATAATCCTCTGTGCTGGAGGAAGCCCCGTCTCCGGTCACAGAGCAGAGAGAGCTGCTGTGGGTTTGACGCTGTTATTAACCATGGAGGCATGAGGAGAGAAGGCCAGACAGGAGGCCAGCTCTGGGTTGTTCTAAGCTGTGCTGTCATCCTGGGGTGTCTGCAAACCGCTGACCTCTGGTGGTAAGACAGGAAGTACCCCACGTGTGGGGCGGAATGGCTGGCTATTGCCCAAGCCCAAGCCCACAGCCTCATCTTCCCAGCTCAGCGCCCAGCTTCCCTCAGAGGAACCCGGTGAGACCTGAGCCCCACCCACCGCCCACTCACAGCCGCCCACACTCACCTCCCTCATTTTCTGGCCAGAAGCAAAAGATCTAGAGGAGGATTCCGGGACCCCGGAGACCACTGGGCTGCTGGATGGAGAACATTGCCTCCCCATCCCCAGAAAGCCATGTGAGGCAAAACCCCAAAAGCGCAAGAAACAAGCTTTTTATGATGAGTACGCTGCCGACTCTTTAGGCTTCCTTCCTGCAGCGATTAGCCTACCTTTGTATAGAAATTAATTCTTCAAAGTGGAGTCCAAGGGTTAAAAAAATCTAAAATAAAATACACGGCATTGGCTTAGAAGTTGAACACAAAAATAAATTGATTTCAGGGCCTGGACAGCTGACACGCGTGTTTTGCTTCAGTAAAAGCTGAGGTCACCCACGATAACCGGACAGCAGGCCACGTCCCTACTGACTCCACAGGTTCTGAAAAGCGCTAGGAAAAAGAACACTAACATCGGCTTCCTTCCCCATGAGAGGTGCTCAATGGTATCAAGAGAAAGAGATGCTGGTAGTGAGGGCTGTGAAAGTGTCCTCAGGGGCCCGGAGTTAGCGAAGGCTGGAAGTTGCTCCAGGGGCAACTGCTTTATTTGTGTGTTGGTTTGTTTTAGTACCATGGCTAGAACTCAGGACCTTATGACTGCAAGGCCGGAGCGACGCCACGGAGCTCCCTCTAATTTCTGATGCGCCTGGGAGAGGTGATTAGGGCGAGGCCAAGCTGGCTGGGGAAGTAGATGCGGTCGGCTGAGCGCAAGACCCTTGACGCATGCGCAGAGCGCTCCCAAAGCCCCGCCCTAGGACTATTCCCAAGACCTCCAGCAGGTTCTCAGGAGCAGGGGGAGACCTGACCTCAGCCCAGGAGACCCGAGCTCAGCCTAAAGCTGGGGGCAGGGTCCCAGCACCACCTCTCAATATCCGGATGTGGAAGTTCTGGCAGGTTTCCTCGAGATGTAGACGGCGTAAAGGGAACGCCGGCGCCATCAAGACTTTGGCAGCATAACTTTCCACAATGGCTTGTACTGTCTCCCAGACACAGCGCGGACTTTATCTGTGTTCTCACCGTCTTTGTGTTCACTCAGTCCAGGCTCGCTCTACAAAGCCAGTTTCTCTCCCACTTCACTTTTCCTCTCTGAGTGAACTTTGCTGCTGCTTTTTGCTCTTCTCATTCAGTTCTTTGTTCAAGACAAGAAGAAGCTGGAATCCAACTCCAGAAGGAGCAGCCAGCAACCCAGAGCCCGGAAGCGTTCAGTTGGTAAGCCTTTCTTTGGAAGCGAGCTACCCGATGGCATGACTGTCTTTAGACCCCTCATAAAAACATCGGGGGAGATACGGAATGCCCTGGCCCGCCAGGATCCCTCCTTCCCAGCTCGGCCCCTCGGAGCTGGCAGCGGGCAGGGCACGCGCGCACCCAGGTGCATCCCAGGGCTCCGTCTGGGAGGTCAGATCGCGTCGGTGCTGCCGCGGCCGTGCAGAGGCAAGCGCCAGAGCTCGGCGCCTTCGCCGCCTCAAAATGAACCTTTGGGGCTGGGATCAGGGAAACACTGGCCGCCCTCTAGAGCGGCGCCAGAGCACCCAGCAGTCCTTGGAAAGCGCCTCTCATCTTGCCTAGGGTGGGGGACACAGAGGGTACCCGGTGGCCTAGAGGGGACCCTCCAGCTCCGGCCTCAGTGCTGCCCCCTCTGGCTGCCAAGGGCTCAGCAAGGGAGTACAGCCCACGGGAAGGCGGGGCAGTGGCTTGCCGCTTTATATAACCTGTGAAAGAATTTCCAACGTTTCCAGAGTTGTCAGTGTTTTGTTTTTGTTTTTTGTTTTTTTGTCTTGCGTTTCCTCCCACGGCAGGAGCAGGTAGACCCGTGACCCAGGTCTGGCACCTGATTTGCCAAAGTGGCTTAGATCCGTTGTGTGGTCCGAAAACGGACGAGGTTATCTGCCAGAGCCCTTAGGACTCAAAGAGCAGGCTTTGGATACTTAATAAATAAAGAACTTTGTTCTGTCCTCCTGGGGTTCCTGTTCCCCGCTCCCACCTCCAGGCTGAAGAGGGCACGCTCCCACCTCCCCCCTCCTCCGTGCGCAACGCCAGCCCTGCCAGAGGCCTGTGCCCGAGGTTGTTACTGCTGGACGGTGGAAAACAGCGCCGAAGATACTAAGTCCCGCTTCTGTGGTGCTGAGACTGCACCTAGGGCCTTTGCCATGGAGCTACATCTCTAGCCATTTTATTTGATTTTATTATCTTATCTTGCAGTTCTGGGGATCCAACCTAGGGTCTCTGTACTGAGCAACATCCCCAGCCCTTTTTTTATTTTTTTATTTTGAGACGGGGGTCTTGCTAAGTTGTCTGGCTAGACTCAAACTCGAGTCCTCTTGCCTCAGCCTCCCAGAGAGCCGGGATTCGGGTGCGAGCCACCTCCCCGTCAAAAGCCCACTGTTCTGAGGTAGAACACCCCTGAGACAACCCGACTCAGCGCAGCAGCGTGACCACCTCCGCAGGCCCAGCCCTCTGCTGTGCTCTCCAGCACGTGCTGGGGACAGGGGAGCCCCTGAATTCCCTCAGCGTTTTATTGTGGCACAGATCTGCCCTTGCTTCCCGGAAGGAGACAAATACGAAGCCACAGATGACCCCTACGCGATGAAAGCACGCAGAAGAGTTAGCCACACCGAGCTGGCAGCGTTGTTTGACAGCTTCAGCCCAGTAAAGGACCTGGCTTCCCTCTGAGCTAGTGTCGGAAACTGGGTCAGTGCCTACTGTGCGCAGGTTCCCAGACGTCTGCAGCTCACTAGCTGAGGCCAGCAGGAGGGACAGCCATAAAGCCCAGGCTCCGCTGCCACCGACCATGGTGGCTGCAAGGGGGTCCCTCAGAGGCTGTACGACCAACCAAGGGGACAGGAAGAGGCCAGAAGACCTTGGGAGCTCTTCCCCAGCCCCATGCAAGTGTCACCCCATCCTCCCAGAGTAGAATAAGCAACTTCTACAGTGTTCTAGAACATTCTGGTGCTTTCTAAGCTGTGTGCTGCTAGGGGCACAAGCCCCAGGGTGTCTGTGCTTGGCATGCTGTCTGGCAGACAGCACCTCGAAAGAAACATTTATCAGATTCCATTAAATAGAAATGAAGGAGCCAGAATGGCCCCGGCCCTCAGGAAACCAGCAGTAACTTCATAGCCTGCCAGAATTAACTGAGGCTTCAAGCCATCACATGGAGTCTCTTTTATTTCCACCCTTGGTCCCTGCATGCCACTGACTGCCACACCGAAACAGATGCATCTCTGTGGCTCCTCGCCAGCTGTGTCCCTCTGCCTCCCCCCTAGGTGTGACCCCGGAACATATGGGAGCAGCTTCTGATGCCAGTCATCTCTTTATTCCGTTAGTGACCAATACAACAGCACCACGGACACAGCGGGGGGGCCCTGCCCAGGTACCCCAGGAAGGCAAAGAGGGTGGACGCAGGGCCTCCAGACCCTGGGCAGGGCTGGCTGAGGTGAGGGGACACTTGCCACCCCAGGGGTGAGCCCAGAGCCCAGGGGGCACTCAGACACCCTGCCAGCCACCAGCCTTCCCTGCAGCTCCAGGGCTGTAGCGAGGAGGGAAAGTTCCGGGCAGGACCGGGGAAGGCCTCGCGAGGGGCCGCGGGGCACTGTTGGGGAGGGCTGTGCATCTGTGTGCTTGTGCGTGTGCCTGTGTGTGTGTGTGTGTACCTGTGTGTTGGGGGAAAGATGGCCACGCTACTTAGCATAGGGATTCAACTGCTGAGCCGCAGGACCTGCCTGGGGACAGAGGAGACCAGCAGCCCAGGACTCAGGGCTCCAGAGCCTGCGGGGATGGGACAGGGACAGGTGGCCCCCACCCCACCTCTTCCCCTGGGACAGGGCAGGCAGCTCCCGTGGAGGCTGGTCTCGGAGCAGACGCCTCCCTCTGCCTCTGGCCTGTCCCTGTCACGTGTAGGCCATCTTGCTGCACACCCAGGGCCGGGTCATCAGACACTCGGTCGACACCAACCTAGTGGGCTCCACGAAGACACACTCGCCTGGGCCTGAGATGGTGAACCTGTGACGGGAAGAGAATAGAGCGGGCTCAGGACCTTGGCACTGGCACATGCAGCCAGCACAGGTGGTCCCGTGGCCTAGGCCCACCCACCACCTGCCAGGACAAACAGCAAGACAGCCCAGAGCACCTTCCCAGTGTGACCTCCCCACCTCCCGGCCCTGTACCCCACGGTCTCCTTCTGACACCCCCGCCTCTGCCCACCCGCAGGGTGGCCGCCATATTGGGCTCTGGAAACCACAGAGCACCCTGCCCGCCTGGGACATTGCTCATCATAGCCTCATGGCGGGCTGTCTGTCTGTTCCCATAGTCCCTAGGCAGCCAGCTTTGGAATAGTCTCTGTCACTCTCATCTTGGCTCCTACGATGCCTGGTGTCAAGCACACCCGAGCACTCTAGAGATGCCCTGAATCATCCACGAGGGCGGGAACAACCCCAGCACGACTGGCCACCTGGCACCATGAGGTCACCAGAGCTGCGCATGGACATGGATGTGTCGGCAAGACACCTTGTTTGTTTGCCCTGAGCTCAGATTCCTCGTGGCTGGGCCCCACAAAATGGTGTTAGAAGGGCCCCGAGCTTTAGCGTGGGAATGCTGTGTCGGCGTCCTCTTGCTGGTGTCCAGGGCCCGATCCTCTGAGGTTCTTCCCCTCCAGGCAGCCCCACCGCCCGTGGCCTTATGCCTAAACTGCCCCACAACATTGTCACCTCACTGCCATAGCTGGGCCTGGTGCCCCTCACCCCATGTGCCAGCACCAGAGCGCACCCCTCCACAGGCCCCTCCGGAAGGTGTTTGCTCTGAGTGCTCATGGGCCAGACCCCCTTAGCCACAGTGACAACGCTCAGGCCACACATGGCGGCCCAAACTACAGACTGTGTTTCCCATCCTCCCCTGGGCCAGGTGTGGTCACGTGACTGAGCTTCGGCCAGCTGGGCAAGCCCGTCCGAGGCACACCCTCCCCTCTTCTTCCCTCTCTGGCCAATGGGATGAGGGCATGCCTGCCCTCCCCCCCCCTCGGGCCAACAGGAAGTGGGGGAGCCACACTGAGCATGCGTGCTGAACACGTGGAGTCGGTCTGCACAGAGCTGGGCTTTTCCCCAAGGCCCCGGTTTGTGAGGCAGAGGCCCCCCAACCAGTGTGGGCGGGTAAGGGGAGAGAACTAGAGCTGTTTCTGGGAGTGGCTCCAGCCACACGCCCAACTAGCATCTCTAGCTGGCACGAAACCAAGTTTCTCTTGAAAGCCGGATCCCAGGGTCAGGCCTCCTTTTATACAATGAGGCCTCAGCTCACGCGTCTGGGTCAAATGGGTCCCCATTGACCCAGTGGAATTCATCCCCGACTCTGCGCAGGCCAATCCACGGCTCCCTCCGCGTGAACTTGAACATAAATTCCTGCAAAGTCAAAGAGGAAAGAAAGCATCCACGTCAAGGTACCGTCCTGCCTGCTGCTCACGCCACAGCAAACCCCGCCTTGGAAAACACGGTGTCAGTGCACGGACCGGGAAGGTGAGACGGCCCGGGGAGCCGACGCGAGGAGCCAGAGGATAGGACCCTCTGAGGCCCCCGCACGCCTCCTAGCTGACCCCCAAGACCCTGTAGGGGCCACAGCTCTGGCATGGCACCCGCTCGCAGGAGGCCTGCACATCTGGGCAGTCCTGGGTGGCAGAAGGCCTGGGGATGCCCCGCGGATGGGTTCTCCAGGGCGATTCTCAGGCCCCAGATTGGCTGTCCGGCCTGTGTCCTCGTGGGCATTTCTGTGTAGCAGGAGCAGAGAACCACCATGTGTGGCCCACAGACAGAAGTGGGCTCTCCAGCCTGCTGTTCTGGACTCCCACCACACTGGCGCAAACCCACACTGACCACGGTCATTCTTTCTGTGTCTTTCACATTTCTATTGATAAAGCCGGTCGGGCTGTTAAATGAAAGCGCGCGTCCTGACCTGGATCAATAGAAAATGCTCATATTTTGTTTAATTTTACAGGTTTGATTTTTCGTTTGTTTTTTGAGACAGGGTATTGTTACGTAGTCCAGGCTATCCTTGAAACGCACGGCAGTCCTCCTGCCTCAGCCTCCAGAGTTCCGGGATTACAGGTGTGCGCCACCACAGATGGCCGTCACTGGTAATTCTTACACTTTACAGTGCTGAGTGGGGCTGCAGTAAGCGGCCTTGGCCACGGAAGTGGACCTGGCAGGTCCTGGGGACCCCGCACACCTGTGGCTGCACAGGTGGCCTGGGAGACACGACACAGGAACCCTGCGCGCCCGGCCTGCGGCTCCCCCGGGCCCCAGGCCCTGGGCTCAGCCTCACCAGCTCCTTCTCGCTCTGGATCACGGCCAGCGCGGCCTCGTGGGTGTGGCAGTACTGTCTCCCGGTGTTCCAGTCTCGCGGTTCCTCGGAAAAGAAGTAGCACTTCCTTCCGTAGAGCAGCCAGTCCTCCGGGCAAGGTGCCTCGCACTTGATACAGCCCTTGGAGGCTGCGGGGAGGAGACAGCGCTCAGCATCTGCCGGCACAGCTGGTCACCACCTGACCCCCAGGGGTCCCTCCTGCTTCCCACGGCTCCCTCCACCTGCCCTCAGCTGTGATACCCCGAAGGGAGGGTGCAGAGGTCCTGGTGTCGGCCGGGAAAGGCTCAGGGACTAAATGCGAGACAAAAGGGACCTGGGACAGCAGGTCACCAGGCCTGAGCCCCAGACACTCAGACGGGGCAGGGTCCTGGAGGACACTCTAGCCAGGCAGCCTTGCCCACCCCTGAGCTGCTGGAGACTTGCTAAAGACTGGGCCCCAGCCTAGGCCTACCTCCTGGTGACCCAAAGCAGACCTGTCCATGCCCTCCTCCTAGTCACTCCAGCACCGTCTCCTCCAAGACCCCTTGCAAGGGAGGCTCCACCAGGACAGCCCGGGTCCCATCTGCTGGGCTCTGCCAGGGGCCCCGTGACCACAGCCCTGTCCACTAGCCTGCAGGCTGCAGCAAAAGGGCTAGCCAGGCTCCTCGCCAAGAGAGGTTACGTCCTGCACTTAGACAGGACCTGCTTCCTGCCGGGTGCCCCAGCGCCTGGACAGATGTCACCCTTAAAACCCACTTCTACCTATTCCTCCCACATTTTTCTTGTTCGCTTTGTCTCAGCATTTGTTTTTATTTATTTAGACAGACTCTCACTTTGTAGTTGAGGCTGGCCTTAAACTCACTATGTAGCCCACCCTGGCCTTGGACTGAAGACAGTCCTACTGCCTCAGCCTCCTGAGTGCTGGGTTTACAGGCATGTGCCACCATGCCCGGCTGTCATTTCCATTTTTAAAGGCAGATTCAAATCTTGACTTTTCCATTCATCATATGGAGTTGTGTCTGTGGATTGCATCGGCTGCAAATGTGATAAACATGCTGGTTTGTTTTCATACAAGTGGCTGAGTGAAGTGCAGAATGAGACGGAGCCCAGAATACACCTTTGGTACTCAGGGTCATCAGGGTCCCCAGGGTCTACAGCTGTCTGGGCCACGGCTCTTTCGGGGACAGTCCCTGGGCAGACTTGGTCAAGGTGAGACGAGGCCCCAGGGGTACTGACCATGAAGTGAGTCTCCCAAGAGACAGGTGGCACCTTACTGAGATCAGGAAGGGCTCTACCTGTGTCTTACCCTTCTCCCCGCCTGGCCAGAGGAGGGAAGGAGAACAAATACATTCATGCCAGTTATTCTAGCTAAGGTCCAGTTGGGTCTAGTGGCCACAGGTCCAGTTCTGAATACTCTCAAAGCAGGTCTTCTCACATGACATGCAGGGGAGGACTCACTGGGCTTTCCCTCTTTTAGAAAGTCTAATCTTGGTCTCATGGTACCTCTCAAAGAGTACAGAACCACTGAAAACCCTTTTGCAAATCCTGCAGGAGCTACAACACTTGTTGACTTGAGTCCTCAAGAGTAGCCGACTTCCCTGTTCATAGTCACACTTGCCCTTCCTTATTTCTTTGACCCTTCATTCCCACGATTTAACAGTGTGGCCCAAACTCTCCTCGGATAAAAGGTCTCCAAGAGGCTGAGGATTTAGCTCAGTGGTTCCAACACTTGTCTTGCAAGCGCAAGGGCCGGGGTTCATCCCGGTAACCGCATACAACAATGCTGGGCACGGAGACTCATGCTCACCAGCAGTCAGCACCACACACCACAGTGCCGGGCGTGGTGGCTCACGCCTGTCATCCCAGCACTCGGGAGGCAGAGGCAGGAGGATTGTGATATGAGTTGGAGGCTGAGCTGAGGGCCAGCCTGAACCACAAAAGCAAGACCCTGTCTCAAAAAAAGAAAAAAAGAAGGTACATAAGCTTCCACTTCTTTGAGTTTCCTTTCTTTTCTGTTAGTTCCCATCAAGGTAGATGTTAACATGACTTCTGTCTTTTCTCCTCTACCCTTTGAGTTAGTTTGCACGTCCCAGGGTGTGCACTCTAGAAGAGTGGAGGGAGGCCCCCCGGGACGTCCCGCTTACTCTCCGCGGCCCAGTGCAGAGCCCCCGCCCCGGAAGCCCCTGCAGCACTTCTTCCACCACACTTTTATGTATTTATTTATTTATTTATATTTTAATTTTTTTTTTTTTTTTGAGACAGGGTCTCGCTTTGTGGTTCAGGCTGGCCCTGAGCTCAGCCTCAAACTCACATCACAGCAGTCCTCCTGCCTCTGCCTCCCGAGTGCTGGGATGACAGGCGTGAGCCACCACGCCCAGCACTGTGGTATGTGGTACTGGTTGCTGCTGGGGTGAGTCTCCACACCCAGTATTGTTATGTGGTTACCGGGGAATCGAACCCGGGTCCTTGCGCTTGCAAGACAGGCGCCGGAACCACTGAGCTAACTCCCCAGCCCTCACTGCACTTATAAACTCAATGTGAAGCTCAATAAATGCTTGTTCAATTAATGTGATTTTTTTTTTTTAAATACTGGGATTAAACCCAGGGCCTTCATAGTAAGCTACATCCCCAACCATTTTTATAAAATTTATTTATTTTTTATAGTAAGCCAGGATCTTGCTGGGCTGGGGATTTAGCTCAGTGGTTCCGATGCCTGCCTTGCAAAAGCAAGGTCCTGAGTTTGATCCCCAGCAACTACATACAACAAAGCCGGGCATGGTGATTCACACCCACCAGCAATCAGTACGACATACCACACTGCCAGGCATGGTGGCTCATGCTTGTATTCCCAGCACTTGGGAGGCAGAGGCAGGAGGATTGCCCTGAGTTAGATGCTGAGTTCAGGACCAGCCTGAACTACAAAGTGAGACTCTGTCTCAAAAAAAAAAAAAAAGGATCTTGCCAAGTTGCCCAGGCTGCACTCAACTTGCAATTCTGCCTCAGCCTCCTAGAATGTAATGTGATTAAGTTTCTTGCTGCCAAAACTACCTCCTGCAAGAATCATTCTCTGCCTGAGCTAAGTCAGTTTATCCTGAGTTGATGAGTTGTCGCATCTTGTATGAAATGGTACCTGGTACCCTCTCTGCCCGCACTGCCG
>PVIR01015776.1:0-37521 GCA_004026965.1 Petromus typicus
GGCACTGTGGTATGTGGTACTGGTTGCTGCTGGGTGTGGGTCTCCACACCCAGTATTGTTATGTGGTTACCGGGGAATCGAACCCGGGTCCTTGCGCTTGCAAGACAGGCGCCGGAACCACTGAGCTAACTCCCCGGCCCGAGCCAGCCACTTTTTATAGAAACACACATACATATTCCCACTCTGGGCTCACTATATTCTGGTGCTACACGTGCAAATACACATCCTCTTACTAACTTGAGCTTGTGTGTAAGTTCCCTCTTGGTTGACCTATAAGTTCTAGGAATAAGGCCATGATGGTGATAAGCAGGTCCACCCAGGGATGTGCACAGAGACAATGGCACCTGGCTTAAGGCCTGGGGCCTGAGATCTGCCTGTGACACTCAGAGAGCCAATCAGAGTGTGACAAGTTTCACATACTGACCTTGGGGAGAATCTATCACTTGATATAAGGAAACTGAGGACAAAGGCCCAAGGGTATCTTATCCAGGTCTAGGCCTCTCTCCTCACTTGGGTCCCTGCCTTTTTTTCCTCTTTTTTTAACAAATGAAATGTTTTCCCTTTTAAACCTCACTCCTTCAGTTCACAACTGGTGCTGAATTTACAGTCTTGGTTGGCTTTGGAGCAGCAGTGTAGGGCACACACCCTGCACACAAGAGGGTTTGATCCTGAATACACAAACAAGCAAACAAATCAACCCTGCTGTAGGACAAGGAAACGAGCTTCAAGTCCTCTTCCAGAGGTACAGCGGGCATCACACCCAGCCGTGTAAAGAGCCAGTTACCACTTCTCTTCTTCTCCTTCCCACTCTTCTGCCATAAGATCTTAGGAGGCAAAGACTGCATCTTACTTATCTTGAGAACTTGTGTAGCTTTAACTCCTATCTCCAACAAAACAAATGAAAACTGAGACTTTATACAATCCAGGCTGGCTCTTGAGGAATTAGTATTCCAAAGCCCATGAAGTGGTTTGGGGCTGGTGATTGAATAGCCAAGTAAAAATCTTATGACTGTTTCCAATGAAGTGACTTGGAAATTGTCACATATTATACATATTCTTAAATAGATTCCTAATGGAAGTGATAGAGGTCCTGTTCTGAGAGAGACTTCAAGTTGTAGGGCTTAAAAGCCTAGCTCTCGCTCAGGCTGTGGGGTTTTTCTCATCTCTTTGATGGATAATGGTGGTGCAGCAAAATGAAGCTACACAGAGCTTCAAAATAATGTCTGCAGTGTGAATAGATATCCTTCTTGAAATTTCCAATTGATTTCTATTTGGGCTGAAAAAAAAAGTGCACTAGGACAGCTTCAAACTGGTGCTCATCTCCTGGTCAAAAGGGGGTAACCCCTCCATGCCCTGCCCCTCACCTCCACTGCAGATTTCCCACGTGGCCACTTTTGTCAACCACACAACAGGCTCCTAGAGTGTGAGGCCCCTTTGTTCAAAGCACCAGGAGGAAAGACCAGGAGATTAGTGACTATGAGAGTCAGCACGCCAATGTCTTTCTTGCCTTTCTCCACTTAGCTTCTACCGTGAGAGGTACATCTCCATCTGTAAGCCCTCCATCTGTATGATGGCCACCCTACAGTCTTATCAGCAAAGAAAGCTGCATCACCTTTGCTCTGAGTGCCTTGAATCCACTGATTTTACTTCATCCATGAAGGAAAAACAGACTAACATGCTTGATACTAAAAACCAATTAGTGTCTGGGATGCCAGTCACAGGCTCTTAGATCTGCCACTTTCCATGCTAGATACTCTGGACCAAGGTGGCAAACAGCACTGTGCTCAGGGCAGGAGAGCCAGGGGGAGCTGCAGGCCCCACACGCTGAATTCATGCTGGCTGTACACATCCCACCCTTCTCCTTGGATGGTGGCCGTCAGAGGCTGCGGTCCTGGCACCCACTGGACATGCACAGGGTCCCATCTGCACGGCTCCACCTGGAGGCCAACTCAGCCTTCTTGTCTGGGCAGCACAGTGCATGAGGCACTTAGAGTGAGCTAGTCAACCCTCTATCTAGCTTTGATTCTTGCACATGCAAGCTGAATAACCTTCGACAAATTCCTTACTCTTCCCAAACCTCCATTTTCTCAGAGGAAACCAAGGAAAATGGAGCTAAGTGTGTCTGAAGTAACCTGTGAGCTCAGAGATCCTTTAAATTATCACAAGAGATGCCAAATATTTATGAATTAGTGCTTAATACACATTGTCTTGTGCAGCATTATTATTTTCATATATTTATGTTCATCTTATTTTTCTACAAATTATGAGTTTTTTCAGGCAAAAATTCTAGATCCTCAAACAGAACTTCTTTGTTTTAGGGTGTTCGGGTACCCTGTCCATGATAAATCTGTGAACTTATCCATTTCCTACTGCTTTAACAAAACACCTAAGGCTGGAGACGTGCAAAGAAGTGAGACTTACTTAGCTCTCAGTCCCCAAACTAGGAGCCCAAAGAACATGGCCCGGCTCTAGCCAGAGCCCTCCTGGCTGACAGTGTCCTGGTGAAGGCGTGGCGAGGGTGAGAGTGGAAAGACAGCAGCCGGAGCGTGAGGAGGGCCCAGGGCCCTTCCATAGCAGTCCCTCCTTTAGGAGATGTGATCATTACTCATGCGACGTGAGCTTCGCTTGAGCACTGTTTAGCACAGCAGCAGGGTCCAGGTGTGTCAGCAGGTGATTGACACAGAGACCGGCAAACTGGGGAGAGAAGACTCACCCCAGATGCAGCCAGCACTGACCAATACGGATAGAAAAAAAAGCAAAGGAAAAAGGGCCGCTTCCCTCTTTTGGAAGCGCTCCAGTCCTCACCACTGCTGGTGGATACTGGTCTCCATTTCGTTAGCTGCCTAAAGCAGTCTCAAACCAGAGACTCAACAGTGAGCTCCCATTGAGCGGCTCTTGGGCTCTCTGGCTCTCCAGTGGGCAGAGCACTGTTTTGAATTCTACCTCAGATTCTGCAGCTGGCCAATGAAATTCCTCTACTGCCCAAAGTAGTAAATGCCTTTATGTAATTAGACACATACTTATATTGGTTCTGTCCTTGCAGAGAGCCCCAACTAGCACAGGAGGTAATGAGGGTCTCCTGAGAAATAAGACAGTTCTTTCTGAGGTACCTCCCCCCAAGACCTAAAGATGTCCCTCCATCCCTGTCTCTAAAAGTACTGACACTTTCAATATCACCACACTGGGGAACAAACATGTCCCACATGAGTTTTTGTAGGCCACTTAAATTATTTCCAATTATAGCATCCTGAATGTGACATACTTCCCCTGTGCCTAGAAGTCTACCATCAGTGGTACCAGTGGAACAGAATGAAAACTAGGAAGGACATCAGCTGTGCTTTAAAAATGTACTTTGTATTGTGCTTACATGTAAACAAAGGGCTGAGTAACAACTCCCTTGCTAATTCACGCTTTAACTTCATAATCCATAAGAATGAATTACACCAGTAAAACTACCAAGTATAAACAGACAAAAGCACATTGTCCCATTTTATTCTTGGAAATATAGCAACCATGATGAACTGGTCAGTTAACCAAATTAAAGATAAAATGAGAAATTTTAAAATGCCAACAGCTAGACTGTTGAAAGGGAAGCCACCAGTTCAGGAGGAAAAACGCAGAGGCTGTCACCTACAGAAGCCATTGTCTCGTCATCAATGGAAAGTCACAGAAAATTAATACATTCCAGGAGCTCAAAAGTTATTTTAAATTCCATGTGTACACTTAAGTGAAAAACAAGCCAGGCCCTAAAATAATTAAAGCCATCAATATGTACCACTCCACTTTGAAAGGACTCAATATTTCTTACTCATAAAAAATGAAGTAACGTGTGTAATTTGGTTTCTGTGCTGTCTGCTCTTTGAATCAGTGTTGTTAAAAAGTTAATTTAACATCAAAATATAATTATTAGGAGTACAGACTGCCTAATCTCTGCCACAGCATTAAAGAATAGCTTTTTTTCGTGTAATTTTTAAACTTATAAACTAAAAGTAGCAAAGTGTTTTTATAGCTTTTGAGCTTTCCCTCTTGGAGAGGAAAAGAGTATTAAGCCAGTGGGAGGCAAAAAGCAAATGTAATAAAATTGAGTGTAATAACACAATTCTCTAAAGAATACTATGTGGAGATGCTCAGCTGTTTCTTCCACTCACATGGAAAGCTTTTCTTAGGGTTCTATTTGTAGATCTTGGAGAAAGCCTAAAAGAATAGTACAAACATGAGAATGAAGGTTGATATGAACCAATCAGTCAGTAAATTCACCAAGTTCTCCCAAAGAACAAGGAAAGCGTACTGTTAAACGAACCATCTCACTTTTTCAGAGCCTGTCACTGGAGTCTCAGTTGCCATCATTCTTGCTTTCTAGCTGCAAGCATCTCCAGTGGGGAGTCTCCCTGTCCTGCTCGAGTCATCCTCTCCTTGGAGGGAAGAATGCTCTGATTGCTTCTGATTTTGAAAGTCATGTGAGCTGAGATTGTGACCCTCTGTGGAACAATCAGGCCGTGTGAGACCATGGGGAGTGATGTCTGACCTTACCGATGGGGACAGAGTGAGACAGAGACACACAGGGGTTGTGCAGACTGGGGTTCAGAGAAGCAAGACAGGAATCCAGGTTCCTTGGTGGGGCAGTCACAGTATGCTGGCCTGATGTCGCGGGCACTGCCCGCTGACTGGAGGCCTAGCACAGCGGTGAGGACAGGTGCAGGGCTGGGTAACTCAGGTTGCAGGCCAAGGCCTCTTTCCCAGGATTCAGAGGCTCAGAGGAGCAGGGTCCACAGAGGCCCTCGGGGAAGGAGACTCAGTTCTGTTTCCTGGAAAATGGTGGAGAAATCAGCCAGAAAGGGAGCGTTACACCAAGGTCAAGCTCACTCTCTAGTGTGTTAGGACAAACTTCCGAGAGGAATCTCAGCACTTTCCTGTCCTCAAAACTGAGCCCATCAGGACTGGTGGTTGCACGAGCCTGCAATCGTGGAAAGCTGAAGCAGGAGTATCTTAAGTCTGAGCCACTCTAGGTGACTTGCTGACTTAATGAGATCCTGTCTCCAAATGAATAAAAAGAATTGGGGATGTAATTCAAGGCAAAGACCCTGGGTTCAATTCCCAGTGTTGCAAAAACAAAACAAACCCCAAGAATAACACTAAAAATGTTCAGTATCCTTCTGATATCAGAACTCTGACTTTGTCTGTGTGTCTTAATTCATGGAATTTTAATTTTAGTGATTTTGTTTCTGATTTTGTTTGATTTTAAAATTCTGCTTAATTTTAGTGATTTTGTGTTTGTATGTGTCCCTAGAGGGCTGTCGTTGTTATTCAGAGTTGTGCAATACAGGTTTACTTTGCCAAGTAACTGGCCTCGAGGAGGAAGGTGGGTATGTCTTCTTGTGAGTCCTGCTGACCTGCCTTCCTGGGAGGGGGACTGATCGTAGGCTCACAAACACATACGCCATGTATGTCCAACATCTCAATTTCAGTTCATCAACCAATTCAATAACCAAATTATTTTAAAATGACACATCTTTCAATATCCAAATGAGACTCAGTCTGGCAAGGAAAATTACATGATGCTAATTACTCTTTGTGCAGATAAATCAGCTGTGAAATCATTTGAAATTCCTGCGTATTTGGGTTCTATACTGGCAGTGCCAAGGAACTACCAACCCAACTCAGTGAGCCCCCTCTTTAGCAAGTATCTCATTGCTGAGTGTGAGCACAGATTTAAACTTGGCAGCAGAGGTGCTTTCTGGATGCACAAAATGTAGCTGAGCATGCACTCACCAGCGTGCACCTAGAAAAGGCAGTGGTGGCTGCCATGGCCAAACAAGCACATCATCTTTGGGGTAGGGCAGAGCAGGGGACACTAGATCACCTGGGACTGAGGATATCCTAAATTTAGAGTGAGAACAGGCACTCAGAAGTTAGAAGCTACTTTTTATAAGATGTTCAAAGTAGAAATCTTATTACATGCAACTTTTCCCATTCAACTTGTGCTGCCCCAGCCCCTACAGAATCATACCATGCCGCTGAGGAGGTTAAGTAGAGGCACCCTGCAAACATAAGAACTATTCCTATTTTCTGTGTGCATTCATGTGCCCTTCTGGCTCTCTGTGTCTGCAGGGGTTTTGAAATGACAAGCTGATGAGCTCTTTAGGGCTAGTGACTCTCACTTCCCCAAGAGAGGGCCCTCCATCCCCACCTCCTCAGCCAGTGCTGCATATTGTGTTCTTCCTGCAGCACCTCTGCCCCACAGGGCAGGGGCACAGCTTTCGGGAAAGGAAATGTGAGGCATAAGTGATTGCGCATGCCCTCTTCCATCAGGACAGACATTGTCTGTCCTGACAGAAAACTCATCCCCATCGTGAGAGGAGATAGGAGAATAATAATAAAACAGGCAGAAGATAATAATATTTTATAAATCAACATCTAACCAAAGCACTGAAAAGCATTTAGCCTAAAAAACTCACTACCAAAATCATTGTTGGGTGTATTAAATTTACATTTATTAAGGAATTTGGAAAGAACTACAATGAGGGCCCATCTCCATCATCATTTTCTTCACTCTGGCCAAGAATATAGAAATGAAAAAAAACAACTTTAAATTGAACAAATAATGGACTAAAACAGAGGCAGAATTATTTTAAAAAAGACTTAATAGGACAAAGTTATGAATAATCCAGTGATGGCCCACGCCTTCATTACACGGGACGAGCTTTCTGCGGAGGCTCAGTGGAGTCCGAGGAAGGAAAGCTGGCAGTGCTTTGCATGCACTGTTCAGGGCTGAGAGGTCAGCTAACTCTTGATGGGGACAGATGGACAGACAATCCGTGAGTAACTGTCTCCCACCTGGAGAGCAGTAACTAGGCTGTTGGAGTCCGATCTCGTTGCAAACTAAAGTCATTCGCTTACTAGCTCCACTTCCACAGGCACCATGCCACGGTCTGACAGGGCCGCTGTGTGTCCCTGTGGAACTCTGCTGCAATGATGGGAGATGGCTGGACAGACACGTGGATCTGTCCGCTAGCTTTACTTCTCATCATAAGTTAACAGTTTGATGCGTAGCTTCCAGATACTGTCTCTCAGAGACTTCAGGGGAGTCTGAGTCTCTGAGTGTGCTCTGGGACCATCTCCAGGGGTGATTCCTTACCCTGATGGGGAGGAGCCGGGACTGACGTCTGCATGGTCAGCCGGGCTTGTGCTTGTCTTGCTAATTCCTACAGCAGTGTTCTAAAACAACATACAACAAGACTATGTTGGCTGGCTTGATGATTGAGGGAAACAGCCAGCACTGGTGTTCCGGGGGCTTCCCTGGGTTCACCTCTTACCACACTGTCCCTGAGGTCCTTCCCATGGTGTCGTGTACTGTCTACATGTCACAACCTGCTGTGTCTCCCAGCCTCGACAGTTATGCCTCAAGTACCTCTGGCCCACATGGTACAGCTAGGCTGTCATGGTCCATCTCACACAGCTCTTCTGATCCTATTCTGCAGACTGGTGGGACTAAACCACAGTTATTTGTTTGGGTTTTTTTTGTTGTTGTTGTTGAGACTGAGTCTTGCTATATAGCTCAGGCTGGCCTCAAACTCATGGCAATTCTCCTGCCTCTGCCTCCTGAGTGTTAAGATTATAGGCATGCACCACCACACCAGGCAAACCACAGTTATTAAAAGCCTCACAGCTCTGCAGGCTGGATGCCCACAGTCAAGGTGAGAGGGGTGGTCCTTCTGACAGTCCTATGGAAAAATCTGCTCAAGGCCTTTGTCCTTGGGAGATGATGGCCATCCGAGACTGCTATTACAAGAATACTTAGGGTTCCAGTCTCAATATAAAAGTGTGAGGGTGCAGTTTCCCCATAACATTATCATTAACTTACTGCCCAACCACACAGGCAATATGACTCACGTCCGAGTGTCTCTTCATCCCTGCCACTACCTTCGCCCAGAGGGCCACCATTTCCCTCTCCCTGTCACCTGGCTGGCCTTCCTGCCCTCCAGCTCTCCTTCCCAACCAGAAGGCCCTGATCTATTCCTCATGTCCAGACTGCCAGGTCCTCCTCAGAAGCACTTGCTTTTGTCTTTAAAGTACTCCAATGGTGCCAGTACTCTTGGTAAAAGATAAAACTTATCAGTTTTAAAACCTGCCAAGACCTGAGGCCCACTTACCTGGCCCGAAAGCTTGAGCAATCCCCCCAAGAGCAACACAGCTGGTGGGTGGATCTATTCCCAGGCCCCGAAGGTGCCAGGTTTTTTGGTGCATCCAGGCCCGTGAGCACGGCCCTTGGGCATCCCGCAGCACTCTCTTCTCCTGCTTCCTCTCACTCACTTGTAAGCTCTCACGGGACATCCTGTACACCAAGGCTGCATGATACAGCTTTTTTTCATGTTCTCATGTCATTCCTTCTTTAAACATAAAAAATACCAACGAGCCCATTTATTCATTTGCATTCTTCTCTCCACCTGAAGCTTTATGATGGACTAGACTCAATTTATCATATTTAGCATCCCTCACACCTAGCGTAGCCCCCTGCCTCACAGTTGTTAAACAGCACTGCTAGATATTTTTTGAAAATAATAACCTCTTAATAATTTTAATGAAGCTTTCTAGCCAGAAATTTTAATCAAATTACATTTCAATGAAACTAATTTATACTTAACATTGTTGATCATGATAGAAAACTTCTACCATTATATTTTGCAGAATTGATGGCCTAGAAATTCAAAATATTTTTTTATTTGTTCACAGAAAGTATAAAATTACAATATTTCATGGAAGCACAGTGACCATATGTTCCTGTTTGATTGGGACCATTGGTTTAATCCTATTGTCTGAGAGTAATTAACAATGCTCCCATTGGCTCTCACAAGTGCTCTGATTTGAATGATTAATTATGCAGTCACCTACCCATAAGCCAGTTTTCAAATGCTTGATTTTGTGGATGAAAACAGTATTTGGTTGCCCCGTTTTCTTAAGCAAAAGTATATAGAGCTGTTGTCCAAAATAGAGCCCAAAATGAATAAAATTTATTTGAAAAAAATGAAGTTTAAAAATAAGATTATAGCTAACGTTTGTAAGATGCAGACTTCTGACATAAAGCAAATAATAAAAAATGAATTTGAATCCACTTATCAACCCAATAGGGAATTCACATATCTGGAATAATTATGTTAAAGCAGATTAAATTCTAGATTAATACAAATCATCAATTTCCATTTGTTTGTTTTTTTCAGTAATTGAAAAATACATCTAATTAATTTCTTATATTAAGAAAAATTATATTCAATCTTTCACACTTCCAAGCAGAAATGGAGGAGATCAAGTTAGTTTAGATTCTACATCTCTTGCATCAAGCTGTTTCAGCTTGCTTTGGTTCTGCTTTTAAATGCCAAGTATCAGATTGACCATTGTACATGCATTAAATGACACTTTGCAATCTAAGATGAGCACTTGCTTATAGGAATTCTCCTTGTCTTTCAGTGACCCCAATTTTAAAACTATAATCAGATATGAAAATATGACAACCAGAAAAACTTATGTACTCTAATAAAATGAGTATGAATATCCTATTGTGGCTTTTAGGACCAATTACATACAACTGTCCTAACAGAGCCCACAGACATACACACATGGGTGCACACGTGTGCAGACATACATATTTTAATTGCAAAACCCAAGCAATTAAATTTGAACAAATTCTACATCAAACGTAAAACTAAAACTGACTCCTCAGAGCGACCATATTGGAACAAAAGCGAGAGCTCATGCAATCTGCTAACCTGTCTTCTCCACATGGGGTCATTCTGCCCTCAAATCAAAACTCAAACTGTCCCGTGAACTGTACAAGTTGAGTTCATGCCCTCTGAGAATTGGTAGAAAATTTGATTTGCTCCATTTCATCCTGCTTACAGCTCTGGAGATCTCCATCTTTAGTGACTCAGAGAGCTTCTTATATATAGTTCCTGCCCATCTTCCTATTGACAGCATCTTGCACAATCAAAGATGTGTGTCTTTCCCTTATATTCTATCCCAATTCACTATGGTGGTCCATTTCCAAAGTCAGAAATGTCTACTCTCCTCCTGAGCACTGCTGACAAATGTAGTGAGTGATTTAGGGACATGTTTGCCAACTGTTACCACTGACGAATGGCCAAGATTGGAATCTGGGTACCATAGATCTGGATCTAAAGCTCCTCTCCATCAACTACCTCTTGTATTTCCTGGGGAAATTTCTTTAGCTATTCCAGATTTCAGTCTTCTTGTTTGTAGGACAGGGCTAAAAAGTACGCTCAAAATTACAAAATTATTATAAAGATCTGAAGGTGATATGCACAGAGGTCCTGACACCTGGAAGGTGCTCAATAAATATTAGTTGTCTTCCCTTTTATTTGTTTGTGCCATGGGTATTATTATTGGGATTCTCTGGGGCTATCCTTGGTATTTTTAAGCCTAGAAAATGATTTTAGTTGATCAGTGTTGACGAGTAGAAAAAACACACTTTCCATTCAGCTCTGACACATTATTGTTGTCATTTTCTAATAACCACAGAGACTCAGTTTCTTCAACTGTAAAATAGGAATGGTATCTGTCCTGTATGATCATTGAAAACTAATGACAATGCATACAGAGGTGATTGGAACAAGGTACAGTGTTGTTATAAGGTTGTCACTGGGTCCACGTTGTCGTGTATAGTGATGAGCATAGTTGGCTTCCAAGGTTGTCACTGGTACTATTCATTCTCCTTCCACTGAGGAGCAAAAATATCCTTAGAGTGATCTCCTCCGTGGGATTCCCTCTGCACAGAATTCAGTCATCCTGTGATTATAGTTAAAGCAGGGTATGAGAGCTTTGCAAATACCCAAGGATAAGAAGAGACTAGAAGAAAATAAACCCAGGCAAGCCAAAGTCTACCCGGCTTTGTTCTCTATAAAAGAATGTACTCTGCATGGATGGGAGATAGGAGGAAGCAGACAGGGGTGCAGTTCAGCTGAATAGCGACATGTGCAATTGGCTTCTGCGATGTGTAGACCCAAAGTCAGAATCAGAATCCATTTCAGGTTTTAATATGGTGTCTAAAAGCCTGGAGGGACATTTCTGAAAGTGAGTCAGCAAGAGCAAGTCAATGCCATTCAGAGAGAAGACTCAAAGTCCACAATGTCTCGACACTGCTGAAGCTGCAACATCGGTCTTCCGCTGTGGTACTAAAATAAAAGGCACAGGAAGAACTCCTCAGCTTTTGACACAAAAAACGAACTTCAGCCTCCCTGGCCACCAGAGAATACAACATGCACTCACTATGTTCAGCCCCAGACAAGCAGATAAATGAAGTTAACACTGTCTGAACTCTTGACATTGCCTTTCTGAAAATAAGCATCTGGTATATTGATTCTCCATTTGCTAGAGCTTCTGGGAGGAGGGGAAAAGTCCAACCCACCAAGTGAAGCAACCCCTGCAGCCTGTGTTTCCAAATGGAAAGCTGTCAGTCCCAGCTGACGTGTCTGTGAGTTGTGAGCATCAGAGGCTGGCTGTTCTCCCTCTGTGTTTACAGAAGTTCAGATCAGCAGCTCCTCTCCTCTCCTGGTCTACTGGACCCTCAGAAGGAGCCTGAGGTTGATATGAAATTGGGCAGAAGGAGCCAGTGGGTTGCTCAGACTTTCTGCCTGAATATGGAGGCACAGAGGCCCAGGGTTGAGAACCTTCCTAAAGGCTAATCTGATGCCAAAGCAGGTCTTTTGTCTTTGTGACCTGGCCCCAGTCTACTCAGAAAAAGAACCTGGTGACAAATTAGCTTGATGCTAATGCGTGTATTTTCCCTATTCAGATGGCTGGAACTTTGAAACAAGCAGCGGGGGAGCAGCCTCAGATCTGCCTCTGAGGACCCACTGGGCCCTCAGATCTGCCCTCTCATGACTAGATGCCTCCTCCTGCACGGTCCCACATCCATGAACAGGCCCTGTGGCTCTGGTTAGATCTGTCGTTCTGCATGTCATTCAGGATTCTTTCAGGAAGGATTACAGAGAATTGCTAGCTCATACTGAAATCGCTCTAAGCATTTATCTTTATCAACTGTTATCTGTAACTCTCTTGTATCCGATCTGCTGCTACAACTGGTTCTGTACTTAGTCTGCTTGTAGTTGCTTGTTCTCAAGCAATACAGTATTTCCTAGTCGGTGCTGTGGCAGTGAGGGGCTTTCTGGGTAACCTCCTGGAAGCACCCTGACCATGTGACCTGTCCACACACACTGCTGTGGTTTGCATCTCGATGTCCCCCAAAGGCTCATGCAGTCATAGATGGGGCTTTTCTGAGGTGGCTGGGCCTGCAGTCAAGGATGTAATGCTGGAATCGGCTCGCAGGAGCTAGGATTAGGAACATAAGTGCTACCCGATAGCCTGGCCATGATATAAGGGACAGAAAGAGCTGCTGTGTTTGGTGCTTGTTGCTGTCACTGTATGCTTTTCTTCTTTACTGATTTGCTGCCTTTTGCCTACCATGAACTGTTTCTCCTCTGTGATGCCTCGCTGCCATGACAACCAGCCCTGCAGCCAGCTGATTATGGACTGAAACCTACACAAACTGTGAGGTGAAGTAAACCTTTCCTCCTTTAATTATGGGTGTTGAGTATTCAACAACCAGAAAAGTAACTAAGAAACATACCTACCTCTGCATTGTTGGGAAGTGCTTCAAAGCTATTCCTGCATCATATAATAATATGTTTTTCTGGACAGTATTAATAACTGTCCACTGGGTGCTGCAATGGATTGGTATTCCAAAGCATCCCCGATGTCTGCTAACATGTGTTTGAAAGCAGCAGCCCTGGACATGTGCTCCTGCATGGTAGGTCAGCTCTCAATGCAAGACTTTCCAGTTTGTCCAAGACAGCTGTTCTGCTGCAGAATTTAAAGAAATGATTACAGAACTCCAGAGTTCTGTCCCTGGGAATATTTGCTGGCTTTGCCATCTGGTAGGCAAAAGAAATCATTAGGATTAGGCTGCCATCACTTTCTAAGCACTGCAAAAATAAACAAGCCATGACCCCTTTCTAAAATATATCCAGTCATGATTCTTCTTGGAATCAGGCAGCAAATCCAATGTTTGACCTTTAAAAGTGAAATAGTCCATGACCAAAGGAAAGCACTAAATTTCATAGCAAAATCTGGGAAGGTCCAGGAAGAAGATAAAACAAAGAACTCCATCTGTCCTCCTGTCTTCCATGAAGTCATTGTGATCTTTTGTTCCCATTCTCACGGACTTTTTAATGTTCTCTTGCTGTCCTAGCCTCCCATCTAACACCATGGAAGAGTGAGAGAAACTCCTTTTACTTGACCTCATTTCATCCTCAGCCTCACTAAGACTCTGGATAGGAACGCCTTTTCCTGGATGGAAGACCTATTGGTAGACCATTGGCTGGATTTCTCAGCAGCATGGATAAAAAGTTCTTGACTGTAGACCACAAAAGCTGTTCTGGATAAGATAATCAAAAGAAGTCTTCCTGGAAATATTTGAAGACTCAGCGAGCTGAGGACAGAGGATCCGACCCGGGGTGGTGAGACCTGGGGGTTTTCACGATTATAGACAGGACACTGTCCCTGGCCCTAAGCACTCAACACTTGGAAACCTGGATTGTCTCTTGTCTCTGATCACCCCACATGCAGTGACATGTTGCCCCTGCAGATACTGAGAACAAGGCTGGCATCTAATCATCTGGGTCTATCTGGGTCATGAGTCTATGTCTAGCTAGCAGAACGTAAGACAAGAAACATCTGGTGTACCTTATCTCCATTCCGTACAGGGGCACTCTTGCCTTCCCCTGGTGGCAGATTCCTCTAGGTCAGTACAGGGTGCCAGTGAGCGTTAGCCAACAGATAAATGGGCAATCCACTGACCAGGCACACACCCAGAACAGGCCAGTAGAGTAAGGACAACCAGTGCTGAAGGAAATCCACCTTTATTCTTAATGGCCTTAGCCAAATGACTTTGGGTTTCTGGGTCTCAGTCTATTCATCTGCAAAGCACCAAACATAAGACTGATATTTCAGGAGCTGTGATGACAATGGGAGTTGCTTTGCATAGTGCATCCATGAAGTTGCTCAGAAGGGTCAAGAGTGATTTACTATTGTTATTACTTAGTGATAAAAATTACTTCATCAAAGGTGGGATGAGAAAAGGCTTAACATCTGTTTAGCTTATTTTATTTCTCTGCAGGACTTCCGAGCGAAGCAACACACAATTGGAGTAAAAAGGTACTACAAAAGGGAGGGAATGGGAAGGTACAGAAAAGAAGGAATTGAGGCTCTGCTGTTTCACAGCACAGTTAGGTTTGTAGCAGGGAGCTGGAAAGGATCCTGGAAAGGGGAACAGCCATTCTCAGCAAAGTACCAAGTACGGGCCAGTCACGTGCTGAAGAGGCAGCCAAGTGTCTAGACTCCTGAGAAGTGAAAAGGAGGCTACATAGCCATGAAAGTTTACAGGGTGGTAGCATCTCTTTCCTAGTTAAAGTGACCTATAGTCCAGTCTGAGATGGAGTGGGTTCTCCAGAACTCTCTGGACTATGTCAGAGACTTCCATTTCCAGAAGCAGATACAGGAGGACCCAAATGAACATCATTTCTACTGGGTCTGGAGGTGCCCCAGCAGCACTGCTGAAACAGCACCTGGCTCATGGCTGGTAACTACTCGCACGGGATGAGAAGGAGGCTAATGGTGCCCCCTACACACTGAAGAGGACACCGCATTTCCTCCTGCCTCTCCTCAGGAGCAGGCCTGACAGGGGTGATGCACTGGGAACACTTGGTTTTTGGCTGAATGTCTCTGGGCCATGCTGAGACTCCTTTCTTCTGCAGTCACCCTCTGAGATCTGCCTCCCACCTTGGCTCTGCACAGAACTGCATTCTGATGTGTCTACATCCATCCTCCACCACAGACTTCTCTCCTGAGTATAGAAGCTTGCATCCCTCGTTGTGCATCGCCTTCTCAGGGGTGCCTCAGGGAATCTTAAACCAATGCAGATCCCTGGACGGAGCTCTCCACATTATTCTCATCCTGCACCTCTGTCTTGTTAAGGAAAACACAGGAAATGATGAGTTTCAAGTGTTCCAAACTGTTTTGTATTTGGAGCTCACCACAAGGTGTTTATTTTTCCCTCTCTTCCCTCCCTCTCCTGCTCCACCCTTCCTTCCGCCCCCCTCCTGCCTTTTGGATCCCAGGCCCTTGTGCATGTGAGGGAAGTGTTTCATTACTCACCTGTGCCTGCAGCACTGCTTGTCATTTCACAAAGTAACCCTGCCTAGTGGGCTTCGCTCCTTTAGGACCCGCAGCCCTCACAAGACATGCTGATCACATTGGTCATGATTTGACATAAGCCACAGCAAAGACTAACCTTGTATCTTTCATATTCTTTGTTTAAATTCACAGAAAAATCAATACCTATTATTGAGCAATTCATGGTAGTGCTCATACTCATTATGGCTGGAATGAGATAGAAATAATGAACTTTCTAGAGCATATACAAGGATGTTAAATCAATAGTCCCAACCTTTTGCCACCAGGGAAGGTTTCATGGAAGACAATTGTTCCACAGACCAGGGTGGAGTGTTTTCAGGGTGATTCAAAGCTCATTACTTTTATTGAGCACTTTATTTCTATTATCATCACATTATACTATATTGAAAATAATTCTACAACTCACTACAGTGTGTATCAGTGGGCCCTCTGAGCTTGTTTTACTGCAACTAAATGGTCCTATCTGGGGTAAGGAGAGAAAGTGACACATGAATGTTCTGCTTACGTCCAGTGAACTCCATAATCTCATTTTAGTTGCTGTCATTGCAGAAAATCCTTCTTTACAAAGATAGGCTGTTAAAAATGGGAGTAGGCTTTTCAGTGCTTTTGTGCCTTGACGTTAAGTGAGAATATACAAAAAATCCCAGTTGTCCCAAATATACTTTTAAGGCCACTATTATTTGCAAGCACAAGCACACAGTTGATTCACTTAGTTTATTCATTCATGAGTCATGGATTCATTCCTTCTCAATTTGGGAGTCTTCTATGATGAAGAAGTAATGCTCAAAATCTTTTGAAATCTGAGCTATGTTATTATATACCAGCTGGGATAAAAAAAAAAAAAAAAGCCTCGGTCCCATCTCTTGAAATATTTGCTAATGTTTGAAACAGTAAAAATCTCTATTTTTTTTGCCATTCCCCTATCCTCCCTTGAGAATCAAGATGTGTCATGTACCGGTACAAATACTGAATGTGATCATAATGTATATATACAAGGTACCAATAAAAATCAATTTTAAAAAATCTCAATGTCTACTCAGCACCCATGATTTGTTTAGCTTTGAATTCAGCCATTTTATTTGTCAACTCCAACACAGTTGTCATTCTCCCCTGAAGTGACAAACTGAGTTTGTCAAGCAAGATAGGACCCATATGTTGAATTACCACCAAAACTGGCTGCTGGACTATTATTCATAGAGTGAGATTTTCCCTAAAGATCTGACATAAAGATTTAGACACTAAGTATAGAGTAGCAAAATTTCTAATATTTACACATCAAAGTTTTCTTTTTTAAAAAAAAATATGTTATATAAATGCCAAAATTGTCTAAAATTCTGTTGTTCACAGTTATAATTTTAATAGTAAACAAAAACAACGTCTTTTGAGACTCCATAGAACAGGAAGTTTAAGTTCCCTCCATAGTTCATTGATAAACAAAACCGCTAATGGCTTTTGTTCTGACCTGGACATGCTTTACATAAGAGATGTTATTCAACAGATTAAATGTTCAAAAACATAATATTTAGGGCTTCCTTAACTACCAAAAAATCTGGGGTTCTCCATTCTGAGCTCAAATAAAGAAACTATAATACCCAAATACACACAAATGATATGTTTTGGTATCAGAAAAATATTCTACTTGTAGTTTGTGATATTTCAGTAACAATAGTATTTATTTACTAATGGGGTTGAGGCAACTCACTCATTGAAAGCATTCCAACTCTTTTATTTTTTTGAGACAGGGTCTCACTTTGTAGTTCAGGCTGGCCCTGAGCTCAGCCTCCAGCTCACATCACAGCAATCCTCCTGCCTCTGCCTCCCGAGTGCTGGGATTACAGGCGTGAGCCACCACGCCCGGCACTGTGGTATGTGCTACTGGTTGCTGCTGGGCGTGAGTCTCCATGCCCAGGATGGTATGTGGTTACCGAGGATCGAACCCAGGTCCTTGCACTTGCAAGACAGGCGCCAGAACCACTGAGCTATATCCTCGGCCCCAAAAGCATTCTAACTTTTATTCTCTACCCTAAAGTGGCTTGAGGAGTGCAGCCATTCACATGGTTTTCATTTTGCTTAAGCATCCTGAGCTATGGGCTGAGCACTCTGCTGGGCCCTGAGTGCTGCCAGGACTGGGGCCCTGTCTTCATGGTGCTACGGAGACAAAGACACTCCTCAGGCAATCAGAGCTCGGCAGGTGGAGGACCCTGACAGGTAGAGTTCACGGTTACACAAAGGCACAGAAACACCTGCCAGAGACTTCCTGAAGTGCAAAAAAACAGAGAAGGGTTCCTGGAAGCTTTGAGCTGAGATCTGAATCAGAGAGCAGTAGTGAGCAAGGCGAAGGAGTGGAGACAGGAGGGGCTCTGAATGATCTAGAGGAGCAGCGAATATGTAGAGCATGGAATTCACTGCCATAGACAGGGGTCTTGTTACCTTTCCACTTCCCTTTTTCTCCTACCTCCCTTCTCTGTATACTAAAAATTAATTCTGAACACTTTTCGTTCCTCCTGTGTTCTGAGTACTTTCCTGTAGAATTCTGCCTGTGCGCCGACAGCCACTCCATTAAGTATACATCTGAGTATCAAAACTCCTCTTTACAAAGGAGGACCTAGGTCCCAGAGAGCTTGTGTGACATGCTTGTGTCCAAAAGCAATTGAGGAAAAACCTGAGGACTAAAATCCTGGAATTCTTACCCTACATCCCAGCACATGTTGCTAAGTAATAGTGAGCTGCCGAGCTAGAGAGACATGGCAAGATCTAAATGCTCAGTCTTCCCCCACCAGCTGGAGGTCCTTACTAATCTGCCACAATGCTTTATGACACAAAGCCACACTGTACATTTCTGTACAGATATAGGAAAGGGACCTGGGTTGTAGCAACAAGTGGGAGAGCTCAGTACAGCCTGAATCGAGGTAGGACTACTGAGAGGGGCAGCAGGTCCACAAGGACACAGGCCACTTGGCCCCTCAGGCCCGTTTGGAGCTCATAGCAAAATGGAACCCTTCCACTTATAAAATCTGCAAAATGAAAAGCTTTGAATATGAAGCTGACATGTGAGAAGTTTTTCATTATTTTTGGAGCTTCTTTGTTAAAGATTGACAAAATTGTCTTAGCCTGGCTCCCTGAGTTCAGGGTGTGAGTAGTTTATTATCAGAGGGCAGGAAAGTGAGACAGTGAGAGAAAGAAAGCCACAGTGGGGCAGGTGGGCTCAGGCTCCCTGGGGACACTGCATCTATAAACTGCCTCTTCCAGGACAGGAAGCCAACTGTCCACTCCAGCGCCACCCCACAACAGAGGGCCACCCTCCAGAGTCCGTGCTTCTGGCTTAGGGTCAGGAGGCTTCGAGGGAACCTTGGCAGTAGAAACAGAATAGGCAAGGTGCAGTGCCAGCCACTAAGAAGTGCCTTCCCCACGATGGCACTGAAGCCAGGAGGACAACAGAGAGTGGCCTGGGCACACCCAGCATTGTCACAGTTGAGTTCAGATCCCGGAATGTGGGATTTGGGGCCAGAAGACAGGCATCACTGTACCCTGTCTCTTGTGCTTCTTAGTCGGAGCCAGCCATTAGGGGCAACTTACATATCTTGAGCATGAATTTCCTTTCTTACCCTGGCATTTACTCCATGGCTCTTGCAGGGAGTAAGAGGATAATGTGAGGAGCCAGAAAGCGCTAGGCAAATGCTATTTGCTACCTTGCCCATTTAATGTCCCTCTGGAAATCCACTACGGACCCTTGGTCTGCAGGCTGCTGATGCTTCAAGGTTGCTCAGGCTGCTGGCCGAGGTCCTTTCCATGGCCTCTCCAAGAGTACAGCACAAGGCCCTGGCTTCTCACCTGCTTTGGTAACTTCTGTGCCCTGCACTACCCATGCTGTTTCAGGGTCCCACAACAGCCCCACCACAGGCAGCACCCCCGAATCCCACCTCTACCCAGTACCTCCTTGGTGAGGGCATGGGCAATAAGCACAGCACCCACAGAGTCCTGGGCAAGTGCAGTCACTGCTCCCTCCTGGAGCAGGAACTCTCCCCCAGCCATTTAAGGGTAACAAGAGGGCTACATCCTGCTGGTATCTGCTGCGCCTTACTATATGCCAGGCTCTGTGCTGAACATCTTACACATTGGGTGCCATCTAATTCTCAGTGTCACTCTGCCATGTAGATAGTATTGTCTCCCCACTTACAGGAGAAATAGAGGCTTGTCTGGTTCAGATGCTTGGTGTAGTGTGGCTCTGCAATAAATGGTGAAAACAATCCAGCACCCAATCCTGACCCCAGAGCCAGAGTCTCTACTGCTCAACACCATTCTGCCAAGAAATGGGGTCTTCACTCACTTCATTTATTCTTTAGGAAAATAATTCATCTATGCCTCATCATTTCTGCAAAGGACCCGTTATATATCTGCTTCTTTTTTTCCCTTTTCTTTTTTGGGCAACATATATTTTCTATCAACTTATTCCTATTTTTCCCTCCTTATGCCCTGTAAGTGTTCTGTAATGAGATTGTAATATTGACAGCACAGAAAGTTAGACTTGACCTTTCACCCTGAAGCTGCTATTACTGTAATTATGTGGCACAAGCATAGAAACACATCCACAGACGCTGTCCTTCTCTGTCCCTTTGTGGTGGGGCACAACAGCACCCTTTAGGGGTCAAAATCTCAGCTTACACTATATAACATTATGAGGGATTAATAAATTGGGGGCCTCCTTAATTTATTCTAATTAAAAATGGTTTTTCAATGGTTAAAAAGGAATCTTGTTGAGTTCTTTTAAACCTGGCAAAGGCAGGCCAGGGCAGGCAGATTTCCATGGATCTACACTAGAGTCTCAGGCTACGCTAATCCAGCTCAGCTGGATTGCACAGCTTGGCCAAGAGGAAGAGAGGACAGGCAGAGGAAAAGGACAAGGGAAAAGAGACGATGGTGTCCGGAATGCTGCTCACAAAGAGCAGTGTGACTTGTGGAAATCCCTTCTCAGGCTCCAGTTATGTTTAGCTGATCTGTTCAGTGAATGTGCTGCTGAATTGATGTAGCATCTTTAAAAACATAAGGAGACTATGGCAGCGGCTTGCGCCTCAGGAAGTGCATGACAGACTGAGAGCCTTGGCGGTCTACAGCACAGACCATGCTGCTGTGCAAGGATTGCTCTAGACTCACACCCACTTGGGATATCTGCTGATGAGACATGGTGCTAGTGACTGTCACTGGAGTCCCTACTGCAGCGGTGACACAGCGCTGACAGCTTCATTATTTCTCACCACACTGTCCTCGCTTCCCCTCCAGCCTCCCCCGAGAGAGGTGTGTGTTCACAGGGTAAATCTTGCAGTATCACACAACCTCAGGGCCATGATGAATGTCCGGCCAGAACCAGACATCAGCATGACAGTTCTATGATCTCCCCACATGCTTTCCTCATCCTGTGTATGCATGATATTTTTATCATGTGGCTTTCACTGCACGCATCAGGCCAGTCCCTAAACAAGGCTGTGGGGTATGATGATAAATAGTGCCATGATCTGCAGTATTTCCTGCCCCTCACACACAGGCAAAGGTCGCCTAGCAACTGTTGTTATGGGCAACACTGGCATGTTTAGTTTCATTCAGTGGCAATAGGACATCTTTGGTCTCATGAAGGAGGTGCAAGTTGATGTCCTGGAGATTACAAGCTCCTCACAAAGCCACACTAGTTATATTCTCCCTGGTGCCTGCCGAACATTTAATCATGATTACCAAATCTGCTCATTGAACAAGATCAGAATAGCCATTCTTGCAGCCATCGCACCTGCCACTCAGGCAGTAGGAAAGGGTTGATACCTGATTTTATTACCAGGTAACAGCATGTCCTCATTCCCTTCCCTACTTAATATTCACAACATTGACTTCAAAATGATTTCTAAAACTATGAATCCCGATGCAAAAATAAAGAGTCAAAAAAGAAGAAAAATTTTTATTAAGCTCCTGCTGAGATACTTTTCTTTTTAATGAACTCGAAGAAAACCATCTTGGACAATTTTGCATTTAGATGCACGAACAGAACCCTGCAGACAACGTGTGTGTCAGTGGATTACACCACCCCCTACTGCTTGACCCTCTCAATGGCTCTGCACTTTGCAAATGAAGCAGTTACCTCTGTTCTACTAGCTATTAATTCAGCCTGCATAGGTTTCTGGTGGCTTAATGAGAGTGGTCTCTTCCATCAGAATGCTGCGCTTTCATGTTGAACAGTACAGTAGTGCTACAAAGTAGCTGACATTAAAATTACCTCATGTAAAATTTAATTCCATGTCCTTCTATTTATGAACTAGCTACCCAGTCACCAATCACAAAAAGGATGTGTGAATGTGAGCCCAGCAGCATCAGCCTTGACTGAGGCTCTTCACACAGAATGCCAATAGTGACTCAGTAAGAACTATCTGAGCCTGTTGTCTGCAGTTGCCATGAGACTCTTTGCTGTGAAAAGCTTCTTAAAAGATATTCCTGATATTTCTGATATTCAGGAAAGGAAGATTATTCAACAATAATTAAGATGTATGTTTAGCATCAAGACAGATTTCCTCCTTTCCTTCCTTTTTTGTCTCTCTCTCTTTCTGTAGCAGTGATGGTGGTGGTGGCAGATCAAATTCACACTCTTCCCACTGAGCTCCATCCTCTGCCCTCTTTGAGACAGTTTGGAGACAGGGTCTCACTAAGTTGCTAAGTTGCTTAGCTGGGATTTGGACATGTGATCCTCTGCCTCAGCCTGCAGATATGTGCATCATGGGATTACAAGCCTGCACTACCACAATTCTTGGTTTGAAAAGTTGGCCTTTTAGCCAGACCTGGTTGCAGTAGGTGGTGAGCCCCTGATTGCTGGGAGGCTGAGGTGGGAGCGTCACTAAGGCTCACGTGTCACAGCAGCCTGAGCAACACAGCAAGATTTTGCCTCAAAAATAAAACAAACAAACAAACAAACACCCTCATAATCAGCAGAATAATGACTTGAAGTACTTGAGTGAGTGCATACCCACATCCTCAGAGATTTTATAATTTACATTCATATTGCTTTAGTAGCTAACACAGAGTTTCAGAGTGATTCCAACTCCAATCTCAACCCTTCTATAGAGGATTAGATGGGATTTATTATTCTTTCCAAAAGAATTAGCGAAATGAGAAACAGGGGCACTGTTGAAAGAGAGGTTATAGAAGTGTCTGCCTATATCTCTTGGGATGAGGGAACAGGTACCTGGCTCTGAAGGCCACACACCACACCTGTAAGAGATGCCAGGTTTCGACAGGCAGAGGTGACAGTGTCTGCAAGTGGAAGCATTTCTTTGCTGATGCAAGACCCATAAATAGGGTCAGGAGGCAAGAAGGCCATCCTCAGGCCAGGTCTGTGCTCCCAACTAGCTATTACACTTTGAAAATAAAACCTGGGGAAGCTGAGGCGCTCTCTTTGGAAACTCACCCCTCCCTTTGGTGTGACTCCTGATGCTGATGAATCTCTTACCAGTGGGATGTCTAGTTCGTCCTTTGCTCTCCTCAGTGATTGCCCAGGCAGCTTTGCCTGGACCGCTGAGTGCATGTGTGGGTGCTGGCTATTTGCTAACACACTGATGAAGGTAAACAGCCCAAGGCAGCCATGTACATCTGACTCCGGAAGGACTTGCTGCTGGCAGCTGTGCCCTAGCCCCGAAGAATCTGAATCTGTCCTTATAGGCTGAGCACACACTCTGCGGACCTCAGAACGTTCTCAGACTCACTCACAAGATGTGAGAAACATAACTCCTTCCAAAGCAGAAAGGAATTAAAGTGAGGAAACAGCCATTCCATTGGTAGAAAGTTGGCATCAGGTGTCTAGAGGGAGGTGGGAGGGGAGGGGGCCTCCACAGGTTAGCAGTTTCCCCCAAGCATTTTTCCCCCAGTACAATAATGTGCCCTAAGATACATTTATCACACCTGTAAGTCAGATGCTAACTCAAATCAAAAGCATGCCTTAAATTAATTCTATTCTCAGAAACCTCTACGGGCCTGTATTTCAATATTAGACTTTGCAGACATCTCTTATACACCGTTGCTAAGGATCTTGAAGAAATTCAGTGATAGATAGCCCATGGGCATAAGTAGTATATTAATGATAATAAAAAATGACCAGTGGGATGTCCAATAAAGATATACAGAGAATAACTTCTGCATTCATGTATTCTCTGTAAGGATTTCAAGGATAACCTCCGCCTGTAGCCGTGACCTCTAAACAAAATTAGGAAATCAACTAGGAAAAGGGAGCAGTATATGCCAGATTAAGTCGTGATAGATGAGACATAAGAAAGAGCTTGTCCTCCTTACAAATGATGTGAAACAGAGCAACTAACACTCCTAAGTTCATCATGCAGAAGACAGAGAGGGAGTTAAAATCAGAGGGATACAGCTACTGAGTATATAAAACAGTTGAGCGACTGTGGAAAACAGAATGGCAGACCCTCAGAAAGTTAAAAATATATTACCACATGACCCAGCAATGCCATTCTGGGTATGTGCTCAAAGAACTGAGAACATCTGAATAGATTTGCAAGACACTGTGCTTAAAGCAGCATCATTCCTAACAGCTGAAAGGGAGATGCAACTCACAATCCCATGGAAAAAAAATGACAAAGTAAATGTGGAATGCACATACAGCAGAATATTATGCACCCTTAAAAAAGAAGGGTATTCAGATACAGGCTACAATAATGGATGGACTATGAAGACGTTGTGCAAAGTGCTGTAAGCTTGTCACAAAAAGAGGAATGCCGTTCCCCTGTCTGTGAGCTCTCTGAAGCAGGCGAACTCATAGAGACAGGAAATAGAGTTGTGGCTGTTTGACAGGCGCTGAGTTTCAGTTTAGAAAGATGAAAAAGTTTCAGAAATGGCAGTTGGAGGTGACTGTCTAACAATGTGAATGTGCTTCCTGTGACTAAACCAAACATTTCAAATGGTGAAAATGGTAAACATTATATATGGAAAGAAGGAAGAGAAGTCTAATTACTCTCAGGCCAGTGATACAAAGCAGTGTGGCCCTTTCTAAACTTCTAGAATAAAAGTGACATCTCTGAGCTTCATTCCCTGTCCAAGACACAACATCATCCGCGCATGAAATCTTCATGACCAGATGACCCCTCTCCACCCATGAATCCACACAGCTCCATCTCACAGGTTCAGAGATTCAGCAAGGTCTTTGGGATCTTTGGGGCTAATTTTCCCCAAAGGTGGGGGCAAGAGGACATGTGACTATATCAATGAGTCCACTTAATTAGTTTTAGTTAAGCTTTGCTTGAAAAAAGAGCAAAGAGAACAGAGCAGAGTTGTTTTTGGAAATGGCAGAATGAGCTGCAGTAATGCTGCTACCATGTGCTAGACGCCTTGTCAGCACTAGGTTAATTGTTACTGCCATCCTTCAATGCTTCCACTGCCTCCTTCCAGGCACCGGAACATCCACTCTGCACAGCCCACTGTGGGCGAGTACAGCCTGATGACCTGGTCTGAATAATAAGCCACAAGCAGGGACAGGGCTCCCGTCCAAACTGAGCACTTCACTCACTGCTAGCGCAGGACCCTCCACTAACCGTAGAGCTGGCAAAGCTCAAGATGACCATTTTTCTACTAGAGTGTGGAGTTGTCACAGATACATTCCATGTATTGTAAGTATCTGTAGTTATGAGCCACTATGACTGTGAGTAATTGGTGATTGCAATTCAGATTTTTTTAAACCACAAAACAAACAAAATCAACCAGATACTGCATTCATACTCTCTTGCCTTAATATGACCCTGCAAAAAGATATTCTATACCCATTTTTCAGAGGAAGCAACTAAGACCAAAATATGTTGCCCAAGAAGACAGCACTTATAATCCAATGCGTATATGTCTGATCCAAACCTAGGGCTCTCTCCCTGTAATATCAAGTTCCCTCCTGATGAGCTTGACCATGAAGATCCCTCAAGAGTCATTTTCTATCACCTCTAAATGACTATCATGTTTTCTCCCCAAGGGGAAAGGACTGCTTCTCTGCCTCAATATCTTTGCCTTCAGAGAGGAACAATCTTTCTGGGGAACAATATCCTCTGGTCTCCACTTTTGGAGGGTTTACCCTGCCTGGTCTGTGAAGTGAAAGTGCCTGTGGTCATCCCTACCCCAATCCTGCTTAGGCCACCACGCATGCATATCTGACGCTCTGGCCCTGAGGAGCAGGGATGCAGGAGCCTGGTTTGCCCAGGCTGCAGGCTGAGGGTAGTGAAACTGGTGTGGGCTGGACACTGGAGGCACAGCCCTGGTGCATCAGCCATGCCCAGCTCAAAGCCTGGGTACTGCACTGGCCTCCTCCAACTAAGGTGAGGATGACAGGTTCAACCCAAGGCACGCTTGTGGGGAGGAAATCAGTTGATCCACATGAAATGCCTTCACCAGGCACAAAAGCAGTGATGCGGAACCAGTGTCTAGGCAGTAGGAGGGAGGAAAGAGCTCTCAGAGCTGCTGAACCCTGGTACAGGCTGACTTGTGGTGCTCCCAAATCCATCTGAGGAAGTCCTAATGCCCTGCACCTCAGAATGTAACTGTGTTTGGAGGCAGGCCTCTAGGAGACAGCAGGGTCAGTGAGGTCATGGCAGGGCCTGATTCCACAGGATCAGTGCCTTTGTGGGGGAACTTGGCCAGATAAGCACAGGACAATGAGGCGAAGTCAGGAGGAAGGCACCCCTGCAAGCAGAGAGGGAAGCTCACTAACCTCTTAACCTTGGGCTCCTGGTCTCCAGCACAAATAGGGAAATAATTTCAGGTGTCTAAACCACCTGAGCTGCTGCTGCACTCTGCTGTGGCAGCCTCACAGACCACTGCAAGTCCTACCAGTTGCCAACGGTTACAACAACTCTGAAAACCTTCATAAGACACAGGCTCAGCACCTCATCTGGCCTCGTTCATCAGGAAACTCCACTAATTAACCAGCCCAGGGTGACCTCCCTCTGTCGCTCACCTTGGCTGTGTGACCTGCTACCAGGGGTTCCTGTCGACTCCACGTCTCACAAATTTGTGTGTGTCAGCATCCAGCAATAATCTGCTGGAAAAACCTGTCACTAAAGCCTGATTTCTTGTTGAGTGGCAAAAGATTTCTCAGGTCTAATTAGAGTCATCTTCAATTTAGGGGTGTTCCAGAGGGATGGAGGCAGGTCAGTTTGTTTAGGACGAAACTCTGTATAACTCTATAACTCTAACAACTAAACACAAAACCTGATGTTTCTAACATCAAGAGACCCTAGAAGCGCTGGTTCAGTAACAGCTAAGAAAACATGCACTCATCCATGTGTCAGCACATGTCCACCCGCACATTCCCACGAATGTACAAATCCATGTGGTTTTCATGCCTCTGATAACATGTGCTGTAAGCACCTGATGTACTTTGACAAAACACCAAAATATTACTGGGCAAACATACCTAGCCCCATTCTCAGAGAAGGTTACAGTGTCAGAAAGCTAGAGAGGGCTGTAGAAACTGTACAGAAGACTGCTCTGAGAGAGGTTGACAGGAAGGAACATCTAGACACAGGGCAGGGAGAACAGGAGGCTGACCTCAGCAGGGAGGTGCTTCTGGGGCATCAGAGCAGCCGGGTGCAGTGTCAGGCCCAGGGACATTCTCCTCAAAGAAGGCCTTCCTGGAAGACCTAGCTCGCTCTCACTGTACTCTGATGGGATGTGAGGGGCCTGGGGCCTGCTCCAGCCAATGGTCCTTGCACCCCTAGATATAAACTGCTGGGCACACACAGGACCAGGCAGATGGAGACAGCTGTGCCCACTGTCACTCAGTCACTCTGCTTCCCTCTCGAGGAGTCAGTCTGCGCCGAACAGTGGGGAGGAGACAGGCTCGGTTCAGTTTTGTTCCATGTTTGCGTCTGGTTTGCTCTATGCCTGCAGAAGTGAATTTAGGCCTCAGGCTCTAGGATAGAAACATTTACATAGTACCCAAAAGAATGGCAAGTTGGAAATAAAGCCTCTAGCACCTGTCACAAGAAATAAGATCACACTAAACTCTGGCCATCTCCTCTTCTACTTAACCTGCTAAGTCAGCACACAGATCAGATAGGTGAGATCTCTCCTGCTCTCTCCCCCTCCCTCTTTCCCCTCCCCTTCCCTGTCTATTTCCAGTGTTTGGGCTGTGGCCCAAAGACTTATGCATCGCAAACTGACAGAGGAAGCTGATGTGAAAGACATATTTACTCTCTTCTTTTCACCTGTCTTGGGAATGGGCCCCCTTTGGCAAAGTTAAGAATAAGAAGCCAGAAGTGTGGACGGTCTCTTGGGTTGGGGTCTTGCACTGATCACTGGAAGGCTCAGTCCTGGAGGAAGGCTAGCCTCTACTCCCTGTTTGTATTCATTCTGAGGGAATAAGATCTCTTAGTTGTCTTATTTTCATGCTTCTAATCATAGTACCAATGTCAGAGAGCTGTTGGACCTCCACATAGAATACCATTTTCACAGCAAAAAAGAAAAATTGAAAGTAAGTGATTGCACATGGCCAAATCCTGTCCTAAATCAAGTGATAAAGTGCCTTTCATTCCTTCTGTCCTAAAATCTTCCTGCATTCTCTAGTCTCAGGATCTCAGTTGGCGCCATCCATTGCTTCCAGCTTCTGTCCAGCTCCCCACTGAACAGGGCCGGATATTAATTGGGCACTTAATCAGGTACGCCTGGCCAAGCACCGTGTAAACTTCCTGTTTTATTTCCACACTATGTTATGTGTTAGGTAACTTACATACCTGCCCAGAAATGAGAAGCTTCTCTTAACAAATAAAAAGATTCATTAGTAACACTCTTTATAATCCAGCTGACTACAAAAACTTAGAGATTAAGGCAAAATAAATAGGACATAAAATTTAATGTACCGACTCAGTTGCACATGCGTATTTTAAATCACACACTCTTTAAATAATATACGAATATGGAAACACTGCCCTTTTCCATCCTACATATCTCTGCGCAATTTTATTCATCACTGCATTCTTTTTATCAGGAGCCAATTTTGAGCCTTGAAAAGCCTCTTCCTTGGTGTGCCATCTGCAGTTCTGTCTTAGCTATCTGAGAACAGTGCATTGCTACAGGGTTAGATGTGCCTTAGGATGACACTGAGCCACTGTTTCATGCACTCAGGCAACAGCTGTGTGGAGTCCCACAGGATAAGCACTTCTTACTGCCTTTAAGAAACTGTCAGAGCTTCCTGACAGTGGCATCCGATACTTGCCATCATAAACAGGTATATCTAGAAATGACGGTCAAATCTGTGGTCAATCCACTTTCCTCCGTGTTTACTGACTCTACCAGGAAATCTTGGCTAGTACCCCAAACAAAGACTGAGTGAAGTGCATCCTGGCCACTGTACTCTCGTGAAACAACGCTGTGTTCTTCATGTTAAGGGAAATGAGATAGAACCAAAATTTAAGACACTAGGTGAGGATTCCAGTATTTTCAAATGACTGCCACAGGATGATTTCGGTGAAGTCCTTCGGGTTATGTTCTGACTTACATAAAGCCTCAATCCTATTTTACAGATGGCGAGATTGAGGCTCAGAAGATGAGGGAGGGAGGGAGGAAAGCATGTGTCTTGCAATCACAAGGCCCCGGAGTTGATCCCTAGCACTGCAAAGGACAAACAGACACAAACAAGTTCCAATGATTCTGCTAACATCGAAGAGGTACTGTTCAAGAGAGCCAGCTGGAGGCCTGCTGTTCCCGCCCAGGGCTCCAGGGCTAGGCCCACAATGCTCTGCCACTCCTCGTGTTTGGAACCTTTTCTGGAACATCAATGCCTCCTGCAGCCCCCACTGTGCTGCCCATTGCAGTTCAGCTTGAGGGTCAGTCTGACTCTGGGAGCTGTCGTTTATGATGAGCCGGCCTGGCCTTGGGTGGTCCCAGCTCTCCTTCTAGCGCTCTCCACTGTGCTCTGCTTCCTAGCTGCCAGGAAGCGAGTGGCCCTGCCCCACCACACCCCCAGCCTGGAGGCCCATGGTCAGAGGGCCGACTGACCGAGGGCTGAAGTCTCCGAAGCCCAGCAGACCTCTCTACCCTTAAGCTGGGGCGAGAGAGTCCTTCTGTCCCAGTGTCAAGAAAGCTGAGCAGCAAAATGCCCACTTTTCCCTTGGATCCAAAAACTGTACTTACAGGAACTTGGAAGGAAATGATCAGAGTTGTGCAAAACGACTGAGCATCCAGATACTCTCGATGGCATTACTGTTCAGGACAGAGCTCAGAATCACGAAACACCTACAATGAGGATGTGACATGACCGAGCTACAGGCACACAACAGATACTGACCAACTATACTGAACTTTCACGAACTAAAAAGTAGAAAAAATTGATGTGGCATAAATCCCTTTAATTTTTAATAAAAATATATGTGTACAAAAGACTAGTAGGAAATACAGTAACCCATTCATTTGGTTAATTTCTAGGTGAGGGATTATATGTGATTGTTAATTTCTTATTTTCCTTTTCTGTCATCTCTGCTCAAATTGTACCCATCACAAAAGAATGACCCCAGTGGTGAGAACTCAGGAGTAAGGAAAACGAGATGACAGGAGAACCCTAGTGGAACTGGTGCCTTATTTTATAAGCTGTTGCCTACTCTATTTTTTTTCTTTTTTTTTTATAATGTGAGGCCATGTGACAGGACTTTCCAATTAAAGGAAAAAGATGAAGGTTGCAATCCTGGAAAGTTGTCACATCCAGACTCTGATGGTCTGTCTATTATTACTGCCCAGTATCATAGTGTGTCTTATAAAACCAACTAAGTGTGTAAAACACTCAGCCATATGTCACACCTTTTCTAGGGCCAAAAATCCAGCACGGTTTCCCAGAGAATTAGTAGCTCTTTCTAGCTGAGTTGCTGGCTTCAGAATGTGCTAGATGGGAAGGAACAGATTTAGCAAAAATGCCACATTTTCTATCCTGGGGGAGTCCTGGGCCCAGCAGAGGGTGCTGATGAAGACATGGAAACAATGAGCAGAAAGGGAACGGGCACCAGCGTGGGGAGCCCCAGTGTCACAGCCAGACACGTGCTGGTCTCTGGGATTAATGCTCAGGACCTACAGTGCTCATGGTACTGGACTGAGAAAGGTGAAATCAGTTTGTATTTGTGGCCAAGAAGAAGCAACGTTGCATACCTAGCCCTCGGTTTCCAGGGGCACCCAAACTGGCCTCTCTCAAGAGACCAATGCTCAAAGAGAAGAGATGGAAGTATGTAAGTAGGGTCAAAACACTTGGTATGGTTTGACTATGATGCACCTCCAAGGCTCAGGTGTCGGGTTGGTCCCCCGAGTAGCAGCGTTCAAAGGTGCGGCTTTCATGGGTGATTGCACTAGAGAAACTATGCAGTACTACATGTCTGCTATGTTACACCGCAGGGCTATAGAGTGACATGTTGACCTCAACACACAACTAATACAAATTCTTAGTAAAAACTCGCAAAAAGGGACTTCAGGGGTAATAAGGAGTTTGGAAGTAAGAAAACTTCAATTTACTCAGTACTTAAACTAAACTTTTGAATTCAGGGTCTTGGGAGTTTATTTACCAATCCCAACCCTGACTAGTATAAAATTAAAAGCAAATTGGTCCTCCCATTTCCTGCTGTAAAAGTGGGAATAATGTAACACTTGATCTAGAAGATAAGATCAAGTTGTGTATACACACACACACATACACACACACACACACACACATACACACACGGGAATTGCTGATGTCTTTATGTTAGATTCCTCAGTTATCAATCTATTTTTCATGTTTTGCTAAAGCCTTTGTTTATTGCTCCTATTATATTTTTAGATTGATTCAAAGAAAAATACATCTATACATACTCCTGTTTGTCTTTCTACAAAACACAAATTTTGGGTCAGGAGTTCTGATGAATGGTGCTTCCTCTTGTCCAGTGTCTTAGCAAGGCTGCCATAGTCACTAGTGCCTCTCAAGCTCTGTGATGTGGCCCAAGAGTGACAAAAAAAGGAAACGCTGGAAAGTTAGCGAAGAAAGACAGAAGACTTGGTGAACGACTCTAAGGTCAAGGCCAAAAGAAATGGCAAAGTTCAGGTTAAGTTCAAGAACCTGGTCTTGTTTGATCCAGCTACTTATGACACACTCTGTTAGGAAGTTCCCAACTAGAAGCTTATGACCCAGCTATGGTCTCTGAGAGCCTGAAGGACAATAGATGATGCCCTGGCCATGGACCCCTTCAGGAACTCCTCCACAGAGGACCCACTGTATGGTTTTAAGCACAGACTTTGAGTTATTTACACCAGGAAGGCCAAGGTGGACATGCTCCATCTACTAGTGAAGATAAATGAACAAGTCTACCAAGCCATATATTTGGAAAAATAAAACTTTATTTTAAAAAACTCACATTTTCTTACTGAACCAAAAAAATCATTAAATTAACATCAAAGATTACCCTCTAATCTGTAAGTCTTTCCAGCAGAATACAATGCAAGATCATGTACAGTATTGCATTCAACTGTCATGCCTCTTTAATCTATTTCTTTATTACTGTGTACAATGGAGCAAATGAATGAGTTTCACCGTGACATTTCCCTACATGCATATATTATGTATCAATCATGTCCATCCTCTCTTTAATCTGTAGCAGGTCTCACCTCTATGGTTTCTGTATTTTATATTACTATTTTGAAGGGTCAAGGTCAGTTCTTTGGGAGAATATTTCTCAACTTGAGTTTGCCCACTGTATCTTCATGACTAGATTGATGCTATGTGCTCTGGATAGGAAGAGCCCTGAAATGATGAGTTCTTGGTGTACCAACTTAGGGGCACATAGGTCAGTATTAACACTGATCAGTGGGTAAGAAGATATGGTCCATGTACACTTACTTTTCTAATAAAAGAGTTGTGGGGGGATACACCGTGAGATTCACTAAGCTGACTGCCATAATTCTATCAGTCATTCTACATTTGCAGCCAACTTTCTACTACAAGGAATTCTACAGTAGAAATGAATGAATATCTATTCATTAATTTATTTACATCAATGTAGATTTCAGATGTTTATTTTATTTGGTAGGTAATAATCTCTTACTATTCTTAATTGGAAGTAAAATAAATTTAAATCTGGAGAGTTCTGAGTTAATGGATTCTTTTGACATTTACTAACCAAGTAAAGATACACTGATCTCTTAAAGAGGTAGATCCATTTTCTTTTATTAAAGCAGAAATTTTATTCAAGGTAAAGATTATTCTTTGTTTTGTTCTACGCTCTGGTCAAGGTTAGCACCACTGGAACTGAGAACTTGGTGTGGCATCATTGTTAATCATTCTACAGAACAAGACAGCAAAAAATCACTCAAGATAAATTGTGAGCATCGCTCCAAGAACTTTGGAGATTTGGTTTATTCCTAGTATTTTACCAGTAGTTTGGCAAAATTTCAACATAACCATTATATATAATTATTGTGCAAATATAATTGGTCTCACACAGAGTAAATGGAATTTATAGGATGAAAATGAGAAATCAACTTTTTGTGGGAAATTTCTTCCTTTAAATAAATTTTATCTAATCTCTCTTCCCAAACCCTGGACAGATTTTCTAGCTTTAGTGCTTCTGTCTAATATCAGAAGAACCTAATTATGAAGCATCAGAAATCCAGCTCTACTCGGAATAAAAACTGAAATCTTTCTTTCAATTTGAGCCCATTCTCAACCCAGGATAGACCCAACCCAGACTTTCAGTGGAGTGTGTGAGGGAGTGAAAAAGAATGGAAAGAAGAGAATAAAGTCCTTGGGCTTTCTTCTTGTCCTTCTGCTTCCCTGTCTTGGTCTGCTCATTGCTTGCCTTTGGCTTCTTTGAGGCCAAGGACAGAATAGGGTGAGACAGTGAAAATCTCACTTGGCTGGTAGTGCCACAATTTGGCTTCTGTGTCATCTGTGCGGCAGCTTCCCTAATGCCAACTCCTCCCACCACCTCTCAGAGTACCCTGCGGTTTCAGCGTAGTTCCTCCCTTGCAGAGACTGTCAGTTGTATTCGCTGCCTCAGGTCATCTACTTTCTTAGGAATCTCTCATGACTTTCTCAGGAATAGCTCCCTGGGTTCCTGTCTTGGCTTCTGTCACCCTCATCACCTCTGTAGTTGTGTTTGAACTTTTGGCTCCTAAAGCAAATACAGTCCCATCTTCTCCTTCATGAAATCCAGGATCCTAGTCTCCTAGCAAGCTACTCAACAAGGTGAAGTAATATGACCTATAAATGTTTCTTCTCTAAGAATTAAACAACACTCTTCCTGTCTTGAAATGAACCCCCCCTAGTTGCTCCACCTACCATTCCAGGGCCTCAGACACGTTCCACGACTGACAACACCTGCCTCTGCACAGAGAAGATGCCATTTCATTTTGTCAGGTATTCATGGAGCCTGAAAAAGCTGTGGCCCACCCAGAGTGTGGAGTGATAAGTTTCGGAGGTGCTGGACTTCTCGGTTCGCTGTAGGCGAAGCAGAGGGACGGTGCCATGATGTCCTACAGAGTTTGGGCTGGAGGAGGTCTAGGGGTGAACTGCTAATCAAGCTCACTGAAGAGCTGAGAGTGGGTTACCTTAGTTCCAGAGTGGAAGGGCATCATAAAACCAAGAGGCTTCTTCTCCATGACAGCCCCTAGACCTTTATGAAAGATGATACACCATAGAGCCCTATTTCTCAAAGTCTTTCTGCATTTACTTTCAAACTGCCAAGCTTCCTGTTAAGCGTGGTACCTGATGTACACCCTAAAAAGTTCATGTCACTAGCCTTCTATCAAAGCACCCATTTAAGTAGGAAAAAAGGTCAAGAACTTGTAATGGTCTCAAAATTAGAAGTGACTATCAATCTACTCCTAAGATCCAGGTGGATTTGGCAATGAAAACTGCTTTAAGGATGGTGGAAAAACAGTAGCATATGGATTAACCCATCCTCTTAAAAAGGGGTGGAAAACTCTTTCCTACTCATCCTTTGTTTGCCTTTTCTGTTTATTAATCTGAACCAAACTAAAAACTGAAGTCTTCCCCTGGCGCCTAATTGCTGACTCTTAACATGGCTGTCCCACTGCCATTTTCTCTTCTCCAGGTGGCTGGCCACAGAGAGTATCAGGAAAACTAACAAAAGTGAACTAGGATGGACACTCACAGTGGAGCACGGTCTCAAAATATGGCTCCATAAGCGAAAGATTGTCATGGGGACGTAAGACAGGCCCTTTTAGCCCTGTGTGCTTAAAAAGCGTTCATGTTAGCGTGTCTCAGTGGTTAACATCGGAAGACAAAGTGATGAAACAGGAGACACTCAGGCCAGGGCAACGTCTCTTGTAAGACTCTGGGATCCGAATGATGAGCTGAAGACTAAGTCTGCTCTCGAACTGCAGATCTGAAAGACAGACTAGTCTAGCCATCAGAAAATAGATCAGAATGAGAACTAAAGCAAGAAAGAGAGTTTGAAGTGCCAAAATTAGGTAAGAGTGATTTTTTAAATTAGAGAATTAACAGGTGATATCAGCAAATGGGCAGATAGAAGGCAAACATATCAAAGGAGTTCATCTTTCTCTCGGCCAGCAAGAACTGGTTTTTGACCAAAACGGGAAAAGAAAGATTGCATTATAACGAGGATAATAAGTAGAAAATATCTGTGGTAAGAAAATATCTGCCAGTAGGAGCTGTGCAACAGAAACTCATATGATGAAAATTATACAGCTATAATGAAAAACAAAAGACTTGTATAAAGGGGGGCACATACAGATTTTTCTATAAGTGATTGAAACAGAAAAAATACCAGTTCTTCCCCAAATCATGCATGGATACAGTGCTATTCCACCAGAAATTACAATGGATCTAACAAGATTGAACTAATTATTTTGAAGGTCATTTGAAGAATAAGCATGAAAAAATAAAAGTGGTATCTTTGTAACCTACTCCTGAAGCCTATTATGAAGTTACAATGAATGTGAATACCATAGTGATACATTCTCAACTGCAGTCAGAAAAGAATAAAGTGGCCACAAAACTGGGCCTCCTATATATGCTTATAAGAATTTACTCTAATACAAATTTAGCAACCTGCAGGGCAAGAGACGAATTATTCCCAAAAAGAAAAAGGTCATTTTTAATAGTATGTGTAAACATACAACATTTCTTTTCGAGACAGGGTCTCGCTTAGTTCAGGCTGGCCCTGAGCTCAGGCTTGAACTCACTGCAATCCTCCTGCCTCTGCCTCCCAAATTCTGAGATTACAGGCGTGAGCCACCACACCCATTACTGTAGTATGTGGTTCTGATTGCTGGTGGGCGTGAGTCTCCACACCCAGTATTACTGTATGTGGTTACTAGGGATCTAACCTGGGTCCCGGCGCTTGCAAGACAACTAAATACCCGGCCCAACATATAACATTTCTATAAAATTATGAGCATACATCTATCTTAGAGAAATTTAAAGTAGAAAATAAAATTTAGGCACTAGAGAAAACAAAAGGAAATTTCCTATTTGAGTAAAAACTTAAAGTAACCCTATACTTTAATCTAAAATTCACTAGATTTTCATAAATTAACAATCTATAATAAAACACAGGCTAACATTTAAACTGATCTCACAATGAACAAGCACTTTTGAAGCATGAAAACAATAAACCAAACCACACGAGTACAGGTTACATATGTGATCTTCCAAACACAGCTGATTGACTTGTCCTGGGTTATATGGTGTCCCCTCAAATGTGTCTCCCTGGAACCCTAGAATGTAGACTTATTTCATCCTTGCAGGTGTAATTGCTTAAAGGCAGTCAGACTGGATGAGTCAGGCTCTCATCCAGTCATAGGTGTCCTTGTAAGAAAACAGGGACACAGAGGAGACACTGTCGCATGCAGATGGAAGCAGCAGTTGGCGTGAGACTGCTGCTGAGCAGAGGTCAGCAGGAATGGCTGAGGAGCGCAGGAGTGCAGGAGAGCAAAGCAGGACCCTCGCGTGGGTGTCTAGAGGCAGCACAGGGCTGCAAAATGTGTCTTCAGACCTCTCGCTTCTACAACTGGAAGAACAGAAGTGTTTGCTGCTTTAAGACACCTGGTTTGGGTGATTTGTTGTGACACTTTAGGAAATGAATACCTCATTCAACAGCAAAGGAACTTTTAATAACGGTGCTAGAAATACTGGAAAGCTATATGCAAAGATCAATGAAACTTGATCCTTACCTCACATTATATAGAAAAATTACCTCAAGATGAATCACATCCTGTTTTATTCTAAAACTGTTTTTGGATGTGATTCACTTTTAGAATACAACATAAAAGGAAAAAATTGTGGTTTGGGGTTTGAGAAATATTTCTAAAACAGGATACAGGGCTGGGAGTGGCAGAGTGGCAGCTCTGAGTGGCAGAGCACACACTTCAGATACAAGAGGCCTGGGGTTTAATCCTCAGCACTCCACAAATAAACAAAGTTGTAAAATAAAATGGGAATAACAAATAGCATAGACAACTTAAGAATCAATTATGGTCATCATATTTTAAATTTTATGCTGTTTAAAAACCATATTACATTGTAAAGGGTAATCTACAGACCAGGAAAAAGTATCTGCTCATCATATATCTGCTAAAAGGATTTTATCTAAAATATAGACCAAATTCCTACAATTCAATAATAAATCACATAACCCAGACAAAAAGCAGACAAGTGCTTTCAGTGGACACTTCTCCAAAGAAGAAATAAAAATGGCAAATGGCACATGATATTGAGGATTATAAGTTATGAGGAAAAAGCTAATTAAAAACCACAGTGAAATCCCAGTGCAAGCCCAGAGTTAACAATCAGAAATTTTAAAACATATATCAAATGCTGTGGGTGAAGGGGAGGAACTATAGCACACGTGCACTGCGGCTGAGACTGTAAAACACCATGATTACTGGGAACATACCTCCAAAGTTTCCGAAAAAGCTAAACCTCTACTGAATACATGGCCCACTTATTCTACATATAGGTATCAACAAAAATGAAAGTGCATGTTTGCACTAAGGTTAAATACTAGTAGTAGCTTTATTCGTAGTATCCTCTAACTGAAAACAACATAAATTTCTATCAGTGATAAATTTCCATCACAGACAAAACTGTGATTTAATGACAAATAGAAATACTATCCAGCAATAAAAATAAAATATTGACATATGCAACAATATAAGAGAATTTCAAAATAATTATGCTGGATAAACAAATCAGAAAAATGAGTATACATTGTACACAACCATTTATAAAAAATTCAAGGTAGGGCC
>PVIR01015777.1:0-37661 GCA_004026965.1 Petromus typicus
ACAGTGCCAGGCGTGGTGGCTCACGCTTGTAATTCCAGCACTTGGGAGGCAGAGGCAGGAGGATTGCTATGATGTGAGTTTAAGTCTGAGCTCAGGGCCAGCCTGAACCACAAAGCGAGACCCTGTCCCAAAAAAAACCTAAAAAAAAAAAAAAAATCCAGAGTACCCCTAAACTAAACACACTGGTAGTTCTTCCATGAAATATGAATATTCACACAAACCATATTATAGTTTCACATTAATTTAGGTCATATTTTGTCATTAAGCTATTTTGAAATTGTTGTTTTTTAAAGATCTCTGAATTGTGTTATTATATGTATAGGATTATGAACTTGTATCATCAGTGGTTTTTTACTATGAATTATATCTGAAATCTATCTCCATTTTTGAGAGCTAAATAAATAAGCAAATAAAAAATGGAAAGAGGATTCCTATAATCCTTTAACTCAAGCAAAAACTTCATTTTTAAAGGATTTGTCCTACATGAGAAAGAATAGGCCAGAAGCATAGTAGAGAAATATTTTACTAGAATTTTCCTTGAGAAGTTCTATATTCTTCATTGATCAAAATGTTTTCAATTCCAGACAAACCTAGATTTGAATTCTGACTCTGCCATTGTAGGAAGTGGACCAGCCAACATCCTCTGAGAATCTAAGGGAGGATTAGTTTGATCATCATCAAGTAGCTCATAACAAAATTAGAATATGCACTTTAACATCCCAGTAAGAAATGGGTCAAGGAAGGCCACTTCATTTAGCTATGCACAGAGACACAAGAAACATATGAGTCAAAACAGCCATTTAAATTTCATTGTCATTATTTTGACAATGTACCAAGATAATAATTTCTAAAGACTCAAATGAAAGTTTATACTCATTCCTTTTCTCTCCACATTATTTTCATTTGAATTCTTGAAAATACTGAGGTATTTCTTAGAGTTGCTTTTAAATCATTGTCTGCTAATTCCATCATCTTGATCTCTTTCTATGGACCCATTTTTTTCTCCCATTTACCAGCCATACTTTTCCTGCTTTTTCATAGGTCTGTTAGTTTTTTATTGGGTGATTCCCCTTGTGAATTTTTTATCACCAAGTGCTGAATATTATTGGATTCATTTAAAAGATGTTGGACTTTGCTCTGGAAGGTGCTTAATTTACTTTCTAATTAACTTGGTGTTTTACAGTCTTTGTTTATCACCTTTCTCGAAGGCAAGTCTAAAGAAGCTTTCAGCCCAGTCTATTTTTATCACTTCCCTTCCCAGACCTCTGATGATCTGCATTTCTAATAACGTCCTATTTTTACCTTTCTCAATCCTGAGACTTGTCTGTTTGACAGCTCTCTAGAAACTGTCTTTTGAATGACTGTCAGCCTTTGCCTGGCCTCATGGAGTTTCTCCCTACAAAAGTATAGATTAGTATTTAACAAAATTTTAAGAACATCCCTTAGCAGTTTTCTGAAACTGTTTTTTTAAAATAACTTCTTCCCATGTCCTATAAGTAATTAGTTTCCAAAAGCCTCCTTGGACTTCAGCTGGTGTGATGTCTGCTGCAATCAAAGTAGGATTTACTTTATTTATTTCTCTTCTCTAGGGATTGCAGCCTTGTGCTGTTACTTACTGTTTAAAGATAGTTTTATATATGTCCTTGTATATGGCAGAGAGCAATTCTGTAGCTTTTTCTACTTTTTAGGTCTATGACCTTAGCAAGCACTTTAACTGCCTACATCTCACTTTTCTCATTAGTAAGTGAGGATAATATTTAATTTATAGTGGGTTGAAGATTAAATGAGGCAGTGTTCCATGTGCTCTGCTCACCAAGTGCACAGTAAGACATCGCTGCTTTCAGTATGTTCAGTTTTTTAAGTGTGCATATGCATTTGTTGAATGGCTAAACACTTCACTAAAACATATTCCAACTAAACATTACCTCATCTAGACATCTACATTTTTTGTTTTACATTGAATTGCAATATGAAACATTATTCCCAATAAAAGAAATCGGCACACAGTGAGGCTATGGAGAACTAATCAGGTGGTTTCAGATTGAGATGTTCTGTTTCACCAAATGTTGTTTATTCTCTTTTTCTTTCTTCTGTTTTCCTTCATTCACCATAACTGGCCAACCTTTCTAGAATAGACAAGAGTGAAGGAAGAAAGGCACAAAGATAATAAAATGGAGTTTATATGTGACTCTAAACAATAGAATGGAATGTACTAAGGCAATAGTTGGAAAACTAGTTCAACCCGGTTCTATAGGCACGTGAGAGTTTCATGTATGAAACAAGAAAGAGATCGGTGATGACTGGGCATATGCAAACGGAACTGGAGCAAACAATGGGGCTAATGAATTTGTGAGCAGGTGATTTTACTTTCAAGCAATGGCAAATCCTTATTCAAATCAGCTAGAAGGAGAGTAAGTGTGTCATCTGATATAGTGCACAGCACGTCTGCAGTACCTAGCTGTCTAGAGTTAGGGTGGTCTCCATCTAGATCTATTGTATCAATGCCTTGGATTTGTCTCCTCTATTTCTCTTTGATTCTTTGATCCTGTCCCCATAGGTATTTACTTGCATATGCCAATTTCTTTTATTGGGAATAATGTTTCATATTGCAATTCAATGTAAAACAAAAATTGTAGATGTCTAGATGAGGTAATGTTTAGTTGGAATATGTTTTAGTGAAGTGTTTAGCCATTCAACAAATGCATATGCACACTTAAAAAATATCTCCTTGCTTTGATGAGGTAAGGGAATGAAGAGAACTAGAGTTCTTACTGAAAACAAGAGAAAGAAATTTGTAATGATAAGGAAACAGGATAAGGTGCAGCAAAAATACTGCCAATGAAATATTAGTCGACCTGTGTCCAACTTGGGCTCATGCCCTTTGGAATTGTTTTGTCAAACAATTCTAAATGTGGGTAACTGTTTTGTATATTTCATGAACTTTTCTTAAATCAAGTTTAAAATATTTTCTTAAACTCAGTTTTTAATGAAGGCAACTCCGTGGTGCATAATACCTGGACCACAGTCTAAAAACTGATCTGCTATATTTCTTGCCATAAATAACTGTTGTAGTTACGTCTTGTGACTAATGTAACAACCTTTATACAGCCACTAAAATTATCTTCAAGGAGAGAATTCATGTGAACATCAAGTGGGATATCTTAGGAACTTCTTAGATATTTGAAAAATCTAACTGTTATAGTTTTCATAATTTTGTGTATGATATGGTTCCTAGTATGAAAAAGATATAATAGATGCCCTGACTTTTAGCTGACTTTTAGACTTTGAATCACTTAGAAAAATGGTCTGATGCTTGAAGTGCAGTAGGTATCTTTTAATCATGGGATAATATAGAAAATGATATCTCCTAAAAGAGGAGCAGAAAGGCCTGGGTGAGCTGGGGACCCTGATTGAAGCACTGAATAATTGTCTTAGCTTGGCAGTGCTTAAGTCTGCATCTGTGTCAGAAAATAAACCCCTCTTTGTTTAAGTCACCACAATTTGATTTCTTTTATTTGCAGACAAATGTATTCCTATTAATTAAGAAAAAAAGCCAAATAATTCATAAGAGAGGAGAGTGGCAAGAGGATTTTTCAAAGAACTATAATGCCTAATGTTCAATGTCATTGACAGTGTTGCAGACAGTATATTTGGTAACATTGCCTCGTGAAATCATTGTAGATGGAATCTTGTAGAAATCAGATAAAGATTGAATTTCTTATTGGGATAAAACGATGCCTAATGGGGGCATAGCTGGGAATAGGGATCCTAAGATCATATTGACTCATAGGAATTTAGAGACTTGCTCTAGGCTTGCATAGGTTGTGCTAGGTAGGGTTGGGCTTTGAACCAGATACACTTGGGTGTTTAGGGTCAGAAGGATTTTGCTGGACAGTATTTGAATTGTGTGTGTCTTTAATACAATGACCTTTATATCAAATTAGCCAAATTCCACAACCCTAACAGTATATAGATATCAGAATGATTTAAATATGATTTATTTTTCTTCTCCAAAGTAGAGAAAAACTTAAAATATAATGGTGAGTTGCCCTTTGTGAATTATGTAATACAAGCATGTGTGCAATAAATATTATTATTTGTGTGAAATATTCTGCATTAGCTCAGGTAGTCCCAATTCTCCCTCTGAACCATTTGGGAGGGTAGAAACATTATAACCACATTTCTTAGTTTCCCTTGCAGTGAGGCTTCTGGGTGTGAATTCAATTCTGGCAGTTAAAGCACCCCAGAGAGAAATGAAAGTTGTTAATAAAATGGGGTGGGGTGAGCATGTTTCTGTGGGTCTTGGCTGTTGATGCTGACATGTAAGGTCTGGAGGTGTGAGGCTTCTCATAGCTATATTCCAGTGACCCTTCTTCAGCCACCTGTATATTTAGCAGTAGGTGTAACTTTACCTAAGATCATTCCTATTTCTGAAGACAGTGTTAGGTTCCTGTGACGATACATATTCTGTGACTGTCCTGACCACCGGTGATTTGAGACCATCGCATATGTTTAGTTAGACCATCAGCTTCTGCCTCCTTTAATTCTAGTTCTGTTTCCTTACAGTTCAGATGGTTAAGTATCATGAAAAGAGCTTGTTAAAATGGAAGAATCCAATGTCCCTCTTCTGCTGGGTCTCAGGAAGGTCCATTTTCAATGAACATTTCCAGAGTAGCTCACACTTTAAGAGCCATGACTTAGTTTATCATTGGACATTTCACTTGAAAAGTCAGACAAGATAGGACTGTGGTAACCACTGCGTGCTGTGGGAGGAAGTCTACAACTTGGGAAAAGTGGGTACAACAGGCAGAGAGAGGAAGGGGGAATAAAGAAGAGAAGAGAGCCGGGGTAGAGAAGGAACTTTCTTTCTCGATGGTACTTGTTCTCAGGTTAGCCCTTGTGGGTCTGAGATACGTTCCCTGACCTTGGATGTTAAGTTCTTACCTGATATTTATAAAATGGCATTTCAAAGATACCTTCTTTAAATGTAAACTATCCTGATTAGTTCTGTTTCTTTTTCTTCTCTTTCTCAAACAATGACCTAATGCATCAAATTTATGAGTCTTAAGAATTATTATGAAGCTGAAGAAGGCATTTTAGTTATATTGCATATTTGTAAGTATGAAGTTATTTTTAAAGGTCAGTTTCCTATATCTCAATTATGAAACATCTACTTACCTCTAAACACTACTACCATTAATCATTATTCAAATTCTACTACCTCTAAAAGTTGAATGAACACTAGATTTACTAAACTTTTTAAAAGTCTCATATCTTCTCAGCGACAGCAGTGTTTTATTAGAAGCTATGATGTATTGGGCATATATTACTACAAGTCTTTTGATTTCTGCTTTACAGAGGACACCAAATAGGCTCAGAGAGATGAGAAATTTACCTAAGGTCACACATCTGGATGATAGTTCCAAAGTATGAACCAAAATCATTAATACTATGTCTTCATGTTTCTGCTTCTTAAACATAAACACTGGAGATATGTGAGAAAGCAAAGAAAAAGTCCCTGACTATATAGCACTTTTATTCTAGTAAAATGAATTTAAACAAATACATGCAAGAGCTGGGATGAGGAATTATGGTCAGGAGACTAAAAAGGAACTGGAAGAGGACTGTGTGTGGTTTAGGAAGTAATGAGAGAAAGCTTTCTTGGTAAAGTATAAGATGCAATTAAAATGTGTGAATGTTAAATTTTTAAAAATTTATTATGATGAAAGATATATGGCCATTAACCCCATCCACCACACATATCCCCTCATTCTTGCCTCTTCTGGAGGCAGCTGTGGGGGCTCATTTTTCTGAGCATCTTTAGTGGCACCACCATAGCTGCCTTCATGAATGAATTCAGCGTGTGTAACTTTTATGGTCATGTGACTTTGAGGAAGAAGCAGATGATGACAGATCCAGTCAGTAAAGTGAATGTGGAAATACTTGATGTTTTTACAACCTGCCTTTTTGTTAGATGGCGCTCAGCAGCTGCATTCATTGTGGTTTGGATTCTGACCTGTAAGTAGATTCATGAAAGAATTATAAAACTACTTCAGAAAGTGGCAAGAAAGTATATATGTTCAGGGGTGGTATTTACAAGGGTATTAATTGCAATGTGTCTTGTACTGTAATACATTTAAACAATGTGAACGTTTGCACTCTATTTTCATCATACCTTGTGTTGCTTGAGCACAGATCTACAGGAAATGAAGGAGTGAGCAATGTGGACATGAAGATGAGTGTTTGAAATAGTGTGTTCCCAAAGAATACCTCTCTAAAAAAGAGCATTTTCCCCCTACTCCTAAATTAGAGTAGCAGTCTTTTTCTACATGCAGTGGTAACAATTTGAACACTATGAAAGAATATGATTTCTGAGTGGTCTGATTTCTCGCTTGTTATCACTTACAGCTAGATATCTCTCCAAAGCTTCATGTGCTCATAGATGGAGCTTTTGGGAGACAGCAAGATGATGAGGGTGTGATACTGTATTAAGGTGTGATAACTGGATAGTCTGCTGATCGGTTTCGCATAGTTCTAGGTGTGAATAATGGGACGGCCCCTCTCAGTGTGCATGGCACCAACCAATAGGCTTGTAGCCTGAATGGAATAAAAAGGGAAAGAAACCTTACTTTGGGCTGTTTCCTGCCTACCAGGCCAGGGACTGTTTCTCTTTGCCATGCTGCCCTGTCTTGGAGCCAGCTGAAACCTCTACAAACTGTGAGCTAAAATGAACCTTTCTTTCTTTACCTTGTGTGTCTTAGGTATTTTGTTCAAACAAGAAAGTAACTGATTGGCAGATGTGTGACTTAAAGTAGCAGAGATTTCTGCTCTTTCTATAAGACTCTGAAATCAAGGTCTTACATTCAAGGGCTATGGCTGCCCTTGAGGATCCCAGGAAAGACTCTTTCCTTGTTTTTTCCTAGTTTCTGGTGCCTGTCTCCAATCCTTAGCTATGGTAGCTTTATTTTAGTCTTAGCCTCTGTTATTTTAAGGCCCTTATTTGTGCCACTTCTTCACTTAGGAAGCCTTAAGTATTGCTAAGTATTCTGTGGCTTTGCTAAAATACCCAAGAAAATAGAAGAAAGATGATTTATTTTATTTCATAGTTTTAATAACTTGGCCTATTTCTTTGAGCCTGTGCAGGTCAGAACATCATCGCAGGGAGCACCCTATACACCAAGGCTGCTCACTGCACGGTGACTTGCAAGGAGGGAGAGGGAGGAGGGAGAGGGGATAGGTCTGGGGTCCATATATCTTTTTCAAAGATATAGGCCCAGTGGCCTCAATTCCTCCCACTAAGCCCTACCTTCTAAAGGGTCTGTCAACACTCAGTAATCCAAGGACAGTTCTACCACACAAGAACCTTTGGGAGACATTTAAGATCCAAATCATAACCACCTATGACTTGGTTAGCGCCTACTATATTCCCATATGGCCTCATTTTAATTTGGTCAGGTCAGTAAAAATCCTATTTCTAAATAAGGTCACATTCTCAGGTTCTAAGGGGACAGGAATGGGATACCCAACCCAATAAGAGGGCAAATCTCAAGTATAAATTGCCTTTCACTCAGGTGGGAATCATCTCCTTCAATTCATCTCCTATGTCATGAATTGAACTCTGTTCTCTTAAAGTCTTTCATCTGGGGCCGGGGAGTTAGCTCAGTGGTTCCGGCGCCTGTCTCGCAAGCGCAAGGACCTGGGTTCGATTCCCCGGTAACCACATAACAATACTGGGTGTGGAGACCCACACCCAGCAGCAACCAGTACCACATACCACAGTGCTGGGCGTGGTGGCTCACGCCTGTGATCCCAGCACTCGGGAGGCAGAGGCAGGAGGTTTGTGATGTGAGTTTGAGGCTGAGCTCAGGGACAGCCTGAACCACAAAGCAAGACCCTGTCTCCAAAAACCTAAAAAAAAAAAAAAAGTCTTTCATCTGTAGCATGATTCAGCAAACTTTTTTTTTTTTTGTAAAGGACCAGAGAGTAAATATCTTAGATTTTGAAATCTATCAGCTCCACTTATATACTGTGATAAAAACCATAAATAATACATAAACACGTGAACAAGGCTAGATTCTAATGAAACCCTGTTTACAAAAACAGGCTTGCAGGCTGAACTTGGATTTGTGCTACAGGTTTTCTGACTCTTAATCTATAGCAATGAGAAATTGCTCAGAAGAAGACAAATATAGACCTATCTAAATATCTTGGAACTATGATATAATTCCAGTAAAACTGGTTTCATTGTGATTTGGAAGAAAATTAAATAAATGAATAACATTTTCCAAGGAATTGTAATAACCACTGGCTTTGTTATTGGTCTGGGTCAGATAAGGGTCCCTGAAGCTGACAGGAACTTAACCTACTGTTCTTGCAGAATAAGTTTGCAAGTTCACTGACTCATCATGAAAAAGAATTTTTAGGACTAGTTAATAAAAGGCACAGGAAGGGCTTTAGTCGGCAGAAATTAAAAGGTACATGAAGAAATGGAGTGTGCACCTTCGAGAGAAGTATTTATTTCTTAAAACAGGGAACAGTTAGTTATGCTTCTCTTGAGGGGCTGGAAACCTCTGGAAGAGGCAGCCAACTCCCTGAAAAGGTAGTAGCCAATTCTACAGGCAAGGAACCCAGTTTTGGAGGGGTTTATGGAACAGGTAATTTAAACATTTTTTTTTTTTTTGTATTCTCTTAACTGCTGCTTTATTTTAGGTTCTGGCTCCTGCTGTGGTGATTACTTCTTAATTAAGCCAATTTATGGATTTTTCAGTATTCCTGAGAAATTTGGAATGTGACGGGTCTTGAGGGAAACAAACCTAAATTTTACCAGGGAAATGGTGATATGTATCACCTTGAGTAACTTTGACTGAGGCCCCAAGGTTGCAGTCTTCTTAAAAATACAAGTTTTAGTTATGATTTTGTCGTGTGCTTTTACCTATCTTTTATTTATTCCTTTTCTTTTATTTTATCCTACTCTATTTTTATTCTACCTTAGTTTAAATCACTCCTACCTTCCCTTCTGTCTCATATACTGAAAAAAATTAGTATACGAGGGAAAATTCTGGGGAGGCCAGGGACTGGGGTTAAAGTACTAGTTGAGTATCACTGTAAACACAGTGTGGTTTGTAGTATTTTGCAATAAAGTAAACACTGAAGTTATTCTAGGACATGGTCATACAGCTGTACACAAATAGTGCCAATTTAGTCAAATAAAACATAGTGCACCAGAGTGCAATTTTATGTGTTATAGAAGATCTTCACAAACCTTGGAAACCTCATTATGGCCACACTGACTGGACCCAAGAAAAGAAAATGAGATTTTACTTGATACTTGACAATAGGAAATAAGAGCAAGATTGTCTTAGTGAATAATCATCACACCTATTAATCATGCTGTGTAGTCCATTGCAGGAGACATTAAAACAAAGTAAAACTGAAATACTTAAATAGCAAGGGTGATATTTCTAGGGGCACTTTACCTTCGGAGAATGACACACAGCTAAATGCTGTGAAGTGCTCTGACCCTGACACGTTCAGTGGAAAATTCAATGAGAAGTCGTCAGTGACTGAATCCTCCTTGTCTATGGCTCACTGCTGCACAAATGCTGAATCCCCAGGCTGAGCAAACGCATGGAATATTGGAGCCGAGGAGTCTTCAAGACCCTGGCACATCCTGCTCCCTCTGGCAGAACCTCAGTGAGGGCTATTAGCCCCTTGGAGACGGTCTTGTTGGTTGTCTGGCAGATTGCAAGATCTCCAGCCTGTCAGGATAAATGAAAACAGATCCTTTGTGCTTCCTCAGGTTGAAGTGTTGCATCATAGAGGTGAAATCACTGCTGGGGCTGATGCAGAAAGTTCAAACGGGGCTGTGTACACTATTGTTCTAGTGACAGATTGGAGAGTTTTTTTGCACAAGCTGGACTGAGGACATATGCCTGGGTTTCTTCCTACTGATAAAGTGACCGATATGAGCCTTGAGTTTAGTACCTGCTTTAAGTTCTTGGGGCTGAGAGTGACATCGTGACGTGTGTTTGAAGACTTGGAAGTTATGCATTATAACAACATGGAAAAAGGAAAACAATGTGTTCTCTTAGGATTAAGTCAGTAAAGACACACAAATGCCTTTAAAGAAATATGTAAGTGTCCTAGGTCAAAAGGAAGAAAGAATGGACAGGCCTGGAAATGTGGTCCAGCCCAGTGGAAGGTGAGAAGAAGTGGGTGGTGCTCTAATTGTCACTGATACATCAGGAGGACTGTTTCGCAAACATGGAGAGAGGGCACGCAGTGGGAGGAGGGAGGCCGGAGTCCCCATCACTAGGTCAGTCAATGGCTAAGCAGTCTGCGTGCTGGGGCCTGGACTCTTCCTTCCCAGCTGGCTAATCCTGGTTCAGAATTACTGTGACAGAGTCTATAACTGGCGCACAGCGCTTGTTATAGAGTCTTCAGGTAATGGCAAGGGATTCCTATCGCGCATGCGCGCATGCGTTCCTGGCCTCAGCAGGGCTCAGCGTTAGATGATTTATTATTGAAATGTAAGACCCTGTTCTTGTCTCCGTGCTCCATCACCTTTCCTGTATACTTTTCTGCCTTGAGGTGGGATATTAAGCCAAAAGGATAACATCTTAGACTAATATATTTGGTTTTTACCTGTTTTGTTTAGGGTAGATGAAGCTGGTAAAACAGAGCCTAAAGTCTACGGCTCAGGCACAAAAGGTGGCATGTGTTCAGCGTAGTCCTCAGCTCAACAAATACTCGCTATTATCATGAACCTATCACAGGTTCCTAAAATCCGTTCTGTGACTTCTGTTATTCTCATTTTACAGAGGAGGAAGCTGAGGCTGCACAGCAAGTAAATGGTGGAGCAAGGACTGGCATGTCAACTATCCCTTCACCCACAAAACAATACCTTTTAATTAAGCAGGAAGGGCTGGGGATATAGCTCAGTGGTTCCGGCGCCTGTCTTACAAGCTCAAGGGCGTGGGTTTGATTCCCCGGTAACCACGTACAATATTGGGCCTGGAGACTCACGCCCAAAAGGAATCAGTACCACATACCACAGTGCCAGGCGTGGTGGCTCATGCCTGTAATCCCAGCACTCGGGAGGCAGAGGCAGGAGGATTGCTGTGATGTGAGTTGGAGGCTGAGCTCAGGGCCCAGCCTGAACTACAAAGTGAGACTCTGTCTCAAAAAAATAAAGAAAGAAAGAAAGCAGGAAATAACTAGGCTCTACCGTAAGAGAACTGAGTTCTTTATATTCCACTTAAATATTGTGGACACTAGTTAGATCTAAACTGTAACTGTCAAAATCCCTCGACTTCCATCCAGTTGAGCCCTGAAGAAGGGCAGGTGGCCCTCTGGAAGCCACGCAGCACCAGCAGCCTGTCGACAAACGGCGCGTGTGAAGAGCTGCTGACACAGACCGAAGTCTGAGCTGAATAACTTTTTCATTTCCAAAGGAGACCTTTAAAAATACTTCCTTTCAGAGAGCAGCCACAGCACAAGGTTATATTTTAACAAAACAAGCTTGAGTAGAGAAGATAGAGTTTTTAAAAAAATATTATTTTACTTTTTTCTAAGTCAGAAAGCATATGGAATTTCCACTCTCACACTGCTTGTAAATGACTTTGCCTGGATTTCCTGAAACCCAAGCCTACTACCTCCAAGGCAGCTCTGAAGACGGGTTGGTGTCTGGAAACGCTGCCGTAGAGGGCAGCCTGTGACACGGGCGAGCTGCTGAGCAAGGCCAGGAGGCCGGGCTTTGTCCCCATCTTAGCCTTGAAGCCTAACAGCACTTCCATTTCTGGACGGAAAAAGTGTTCTTCTTGTCTTTTGCTTTCGAGGTTTTCCCGGGAGGCATGCTGGTTAGTATCTTGCTCTCCCAGATGTCTACTGCCATGATCTGTATCCCATTCCAGTGCATGGAGACGTGGGGCTCTGTGAGCAGGCTGATGACTGGTGCTCTGCGGTTTAATATGCTTTACATGTTTTGTTCAACATTAATTCAGCAAAGATGTGGTTATGATTGAGAGGAATAATTCTGGCTTTTCACTAAGGCACATTTCTGTAATCCCAGCACTCGGGAGGCAGAGTGCTCGGGAGGCCATTTCTGACTATGGTAGATACAGGAGCAATATATATGTACATAAAGAAGCTTAGAAACTAAAAGTAGCTGGTATATTTTCAAAATAGATAGGCAGTCATCCCTCTGTATCTGTATGTTTTGTATCCATTGATCCAACCATCATGTGATAAAAATATTTGTTAAAACTGTATCTATACTGAACGTGTGTAGGTTTTTCTGCTGCTGTTCCTTTAACAATATGGTGTAATAACTAGCTGCATAGCATTTCCACTCCGCCGGGCTGCGTCTTGGCAGATGGCTGTGTCTATGTGTCTGAGCTCCATCCAGGGGAATGTAGGTGCCAGTCATGTCCTTGTCTGTAGGGCTGACGTTTACAACTCCCCACATAGCTCCGCTGAAAACGCTGACTCAGGTGTCCTTGAAGGCCAAGTACTAGCGATGGCAGAACAGCCCTCAGGCGCCACCCTGAGGGAGAGGGGCGCTGCCAGCGAGCCAGGGCTGCTTTGTGAGGGAGGAGAAAACTCAGGTAAGGTTTGGACCATGTACAATTTGGGGTCCACTTATTATAGGAAGGTAACATATCCGGTGGGTGCACAACCTTGCAGTCATGCCTCTGCGGAAGACATTATATGTTTTTAACTTCTACAGAGGAGTGACAGGCCGAAAGTGAGACAGTGACTTTTTCAGATTATACAAGTGACAAAGCAAGATTCAAACTCCATTCGGTCCTGCTAACTACAGCCGTACAGATTCCGCACCTACTCCCTCCCCCCCAGCAGCAGAGCCCTCTGGGCGCAGAAATTCTCCCCCTACGTTTACAAATGGGACAAAGGTGTGGGAGGTAGTAATCTCACTACACGCTGAACGAAGTTTAAGCAAGAGAATGTGCTGCCAGGGTCTCAGAATCTAGAGATTATCATTTTCTAGCTCTGTGAATCAGGCAAATCTGTTCACTTCTCTGGACATCAGTTTCCACTGCGAAGGTTAAAGTAAAAATTAAAATAAAATTAAATATGTCTCAGAATGGTTCAGTGGTTAGGATGCAGCCATGATCTAGTTTTGTTTTCCTTTCTCCTTCCTTAATGCAATTATGTACCTTTCTTTCATACAACTGCAGCTTTAAAACTTGTTCCAGGATAGAAAATCCTTCAAAAAAGAAGGTAGTGTGTAAAAGAAAAAACATTTCGAAGACAAAAAGAAATAATAGATGTGAAGCACTCCGCAGAGTAACTAGTATATAATAAGCACTGAATAAAATCCTATTCTGTCATAAGGCACAAACGGCCTCATTTGTCCCGGCATTGGGATCTAGTTCAGGGCTGCTGTCAGGTGGCTGTCCCCAAAGGGCCCTGGTTCAGGGCTGCTGTCCCCAAAGCCTCGCCCCCGCGCAGACAGCGGAGTGTGCGATGCTGGGCCCCGGGCAGGTGACCACTGACCTCCCGGACGCCCCGTGTGGCGTGTCCTCTGCGGTCGCTGCCTTGGAGCCAGCTGAGGACTGAGTCCTCTGTGAGCTGTGAGCCGGATAAGCCCCTCCTCTCACTTTGGGTGTCAGGTATTTAGTCTCAGGAACGTGAGGACAATAACGAACACAGCTGCGCAAGCGTTGTTTCCTTTCCGAGCATTGACCTGATGGGATGTGATCTGCCCTGGAATTAGCATAAGTCATCCGCATCCGCGCCCTGCTCTGGTTTTTAGGAAGGGTAGGTAGTTTAGGATGCAGCCATGATCTTATTAGAGAAAATGAGGGCCAGTTAATGGCCAGTGTTCAGAAACAACAAAGCTTTCAGTCGCTTAGCAACGGGAGGCGGGGTTTGGGATGGGCAGAATCTGTGGGGATACCGAGGGGGAGAATAGCAGAGAGGAACAGAAAACACGAATTTAATGTCTGAATTCTTCCCGGGTGGTGAGATGTGGAGTCCTGGTTCTTTATAGCTTCAGTTTATCTGTTATGAGCGGAAAATTTAATAAAATACGCTGAAATTCACCAGTGGGAAGTCACAGTGCACATTTATTGTTCGGATGCGAGGGAAATGTAAACTGTTTATTTACCATGTTCATTGCAAACGAATCACAGGAAATGGTTTAGGAGTCCTGTGGCCGGCGCTGGTCATCACGTCAGTCACAGAGACACTACCGCCACCGTGTGGCCAGCGGGGGCTCCTGCGGGAGTGAGGAACTCCGGCCTCTCCGAGTCCCCTAGCGGCTCGCACACCGATTTGCTCACAAGGGCCTCAGAGTAAATTGGGAAAATGCTGGCGCATTTTAAAGTAAAACTTTTAATTGCAAGTTTAAATGCTTTTAAAGAATATACTGTCCTGTGACTTTTGAGTATTGGCATTTAAAAAAGAAAAAGTCTGTACAACTTTTTAAATATGTACAGTGGAATCTAACTAGATACCATGGGGAGTTGATATATCACATCAACTATTATTAAATTTTATGAACGAAGTCTTTTAAGCGATTATTTTCCTCATAAATCTTTTTACTAGTTACTTTTGGCTTGTAACTTGTATTTCAATTCCACTTCCCCAACAGACTTATATTCCCATGTTTTATACAGATATATAAATGTTTTTAAGACAATGGCTGCATAAGAGACTACATATTTTTCTGTAACAAAATAAACATTATATTTAAATTATAGGATGTAACTATAGTTATTCATATATTTAGTGCACAATTAAAAACAAATGTGCACCAGGGGTTAGGCTCAGTGGTTCAGCATCTGCCTTGCAAGCTGAAGGCTCCAGGATTCGATCCCCGGTAACCACATACAAAAGTGCCGGGCGTGGTGACTCACGCCTGTAATCCCCGCATCTCGGGAGGCAGAGGCAAGAGGATTGCTGTGAGTTTGAGGCTTGCCTGGGCTACATAGTGAGCTCAGGCCCAGCCTGAACTACACAGCGAGACTCTATCTAATACAAACTAATAAAACCCCCTAAAACCAAATGTGTTAAAATGTTGATCAATAATTTATTAAACAGTGAAACCTACCTCTTCAAAGGCTGAGGCTTTAAAAATTCTTATTCAGCAATATTAACTCAATTTTGAAGGATTTCTGAGTTTCTCTTTAATAGTTATTTTAAACAATGAGTACACAGTTGAATTAGGTTTTATATAAGGTTGTTGATAGCAAAATAACTGAAAACCATGGGACCTTTGGGAGGATCTGATTTTTCTAAGTTGTTACTAAAATATACTTCTGATCAACCCTAAGATGCATGTTGCAGAGGTTTCCTCACCTGGACAGTGCACCTTTGCACATAAGGTAGATTTGAAGTGTAGTGGAGTTGGAAATGATTAGAAATGGAGTGTGAAAGTATAAAGAAAATGAGTTTTCTTTACATTCTTTGAATGTATCTATCCTTGTGAAAGTCTTTGCATACCCCAGCCTGAAGTCAGTGTAGGACGACCCTTTCTCTAAACCTGCTGCCAAACTGAGTGGTGGCAGTGGGAGGCATAATTAAATATTCAGCATTGCATTTGTTGAGTTTAAATAATTTATTTTTTCTTTAGTATCTTTTCTATTAAAACAAGTGAGTTCTGGTTTCTGTGGAGCTCAACACGGTGAGGATGTACAGACCTTCTCCGGGAAAGGGCAGCAGGTACCCAGACCAATACCGTAATCCACAGGACCACTAAAACCCACCATACGGAGCCACTGATTTGTAGTAAACAAATGGCTATCATTTTCTAAAATTATTATATTAAAATGATGTATTTTAATTTTATTGAATATTTTCAGCACACAGAAAAAGTACTGATAGCCTAGAATTACAAACTATCAACATTTGTCATATTGACTTCAGGTCCTTTTGTTAAAAAACAAATAAAATATAGATGATGTTGAAATACTTCCAATAATCTAATCCTATCCCTGTTTTAATCCCTTTCCTTTTTACCTCAGTTACTTAGTAATTCTGTTACTAGTGTGTATTCTTTTTACCTATCTTTTATATATTTACTGCAAAAGTGCTTTAAAGGTTTATGTAATGAACAATGTACATCTCTTGTGTATTTTCATTTTATCCACTCAACATTACTATTTTAAGTGTATCTATGTAGCTGAATATAAATCACTTATTTCATTTAAACTATTCAATATTAGTACACTGTGTGAAATGAATATACTTACCATACTTGGTGTAGCTTTTTAGAGTAACAGACAAAAGTATAATAACATCTTTCTATTATCACTTTGTGTAGAAGACTTTCTCTAAGATTGATCATTTCGACAGGGCTGAAATACTTCATTATAGTCACCTTGCAAGGTTGGAAACTATTGACAGCTGCTTGAAGCTTTATCTGTGGAAGCTCCAAAGGGACAGAGTTCATAGGAAATTAGACTATGGACCAATCTTACCTAAAACAACTTTCTTGACATAAAAGAACAGAAACAGCCTCCCAGATTTTCTGAACATCTGTGCTGTGTTTAAAGCAATAGTAAGTTCCTGTGCATCATTTGGTGTTCGAGAGGGCAAAAGACAGCACTCCTGGAGAGACCTTCTGTCTGAATGAGGAGAGCCCAGCAGGATTTTCCACGGGTGAACTTGGTTTCCAAGGAAATCATGGTGCTGTGAAAAGGAACAATAAGGACCAAAGAAGGGAAGAGAAAGTAGATATTTTGGAGAATAATGTATGAAGATAGAGACTGAGAACTGTTCTCCATAGTGTGGTATCATGTGACTTCAAGGAGGCAGGTGCATCGTTGCTGCTAGTTAGCATTGATTTCTTGCCTTTTCCATCCGCTTAGAACTTGAGTTTGCCCAGTCTACCCCCACAGTGCCCATGTGCTACAGTAGTAAGTGTAGGTCTAAATAGACTACAGGTAATCCTATATGGACCTCACTGGTCTAGAAGTGAATATTGCATTCAGCTTTCATTACTGCAATAAAATGCCCGAGCTAGCTTAAGAGGAGAAGTTTACTTAGCTCATGGTTTTGAAGGTTTAAAAGTATGGTGCTCATCAAGTTGGTTCTGGTGAGAGCAGCAGATGACGACTGAGGGGAGCGTGTGTCAGAGCAAAAGTCACAGCTCGAGATAGCGAGCAGAGGGCACAAAGGGGCTTCACAATCCCCTTCAGGCGTCCTTGACTCAAGGACTTCTCACTAGGCCTCACCTCCCAAGGGCTTCACCACTTTCAAGAGCACAACCCTGGGGACCAAGCTTTGGGGATGCTACCCATATTTAAGCCACAGCACCTCTCCTAACCAGGTTGGCTTTATAAGAACTGAGGAGAATATGTGAAGGACTCAACAAATTAAGACCACCCCAGTGAGAAACCTAATTGAAAACTGGGCAACTGGAATGAACAGACACTTCCCTGAAATACAAATGGTCCATAGATACATGGAACGCTTAGTGTCTCTGGAATTAGAGAAATGCAAATTAAAATAACACTGAGATGCCTTTTCACTTGAGAATGTAAGGTTATCATCAAGAAATCAAATAACAAATACTGGGGGAAGCTGGAGCGAAAAAGAAACCTGTCTGAATTCTTGGTGGGAAAGTAAACTAGTACAACCACAATGGAAATCAGTACAGATTCCTGAAACAACTAAAAATAGAAAATTCCATCTGACTTAGCTAGTGTAAGGATCTTTTCTAGAGTTAGCAACATCACATGATAGAGATGCATGCATACCCATGTTTATAGCCACACAGTTCAGAGGAGCTAAGTGTTAGAAGCAACATGTCTATCAGCAGATGAATGGATAAAAAAATGTGGTCTTTATACATAAAGAAGTATGGAGGTTCGAGCACTTTGTCATAAAGAAGGATAAGTGAAATATCTGCAGGAGAATAGATGTATCTCAAGATACATAGATGTTCTCAAGATAACATGGTAAATGAAATAAATCAGACACACAAGCTCAAGTATTTCATGATTCCTTTTATGTGAGAAATCCAAATTATAAATAAAGAGCCAAACAAAAGGTAGATAATAGGAAATAGGGAAATAGGAAATAGGGCTTTTACAAACGGAAAGGAGACCAGGAGACAGGGGTGAGAGGAATGGCGAGAGAGTGAGGAGATGAAAAAGGAAGGAAGGTATGTTGTGTATATAGACCAACTCACCTCGAGGAATATATGCACGTTCTCATAAAAACATTGAAGAGGAAAAGAACTGAGGAGAGAGTTTTCCCAGGGAAGCCTAAGAAAATTCTTTCATACTCCTCTGGAAGAAATTCCAAGGAGTTGTTTTATTTCTTTTTGTTGTTGTTGTTGTTTGTTTGTTTGTTCTTGAGGGTCTGGCTTTGTCAGGCTGGCCCGGAGCTCAGCCTCCAACTCACATCACAGCAATCCTCCTGCCTCTGCCTCCCGAGTGCTGGGATGACAGGCGTGAGCCACCATGCTCAGCACTGTCCTATGTGGTACTGATTGCTGCTGGGTGAGAGTCTCCACACCCAGTATTGTATGTGGTTACCGAGAATCGAACCCAGGCCCTTGCGCTTGCAAGACAGGCGCCGGAACCACTGAGCTAAATCCCCGGCCCTGTTTTATTTCTTTTGAACTTGGCTTGTATGGGACCGATACTGCTCCAGCCTATGGATGAAGCTGACAGATGGAGTAAAGCGGAACCAGAGCACCTGCAACAAAAGTGAGCTAAGATTCTCATCCTACCTCTGTGCCTTTTACTGTTAAAGCCTATATGAGTTATGTTTTTAAATACTTGTCACTCAGGTACTCTAGCTGTTTTCAGAGGGTTCAGGGAATATGTGTGAAATAGGGACCGAAATGACTGAGTTGACTAAGATTTGTTTTTTGCCACAAGGTAGAACAAAACTGAAATCAAATTCGTTCCAATCACAGGCCGTGCGTGTCAGTCCCATGCACAGCAGTGCAACACTAACATGTTCTTCAGTAACATGCTTCAGATGTCAGTGAGCTAAAGGCATAAACACTTTACTGCTTCAGTCAGCAAATCACTAGGTCAGTAACAGCTGCCCATCACGATCCGTGACCAGTCACTTCACTCTTTCCAACTTTTGTGCATGCACAGAGTGTGTTTGTGTGAACAGCCGAGCGGCGAGTCTTGTTGACTCCTTGTCTCCCGGTGCTAAAACACATTCATCTTAATAAAGTGAAAGACTCCAAGGGAGGTGTGGCCATCAAGGTGACAGAGTGAAAAGAGCAAAAAAAAAGTGATCACGCTAGAAATGCGATCGGAACCGAACGCAAATGCAGTTCAACAGTGGATAACGGTGGTGCCTCTCCCACCGGATAATGTGACCCCAGAGGTCCAAGCAGGGAGACTTGGTGAAGGGAGCTTACAGCCTGAGTGAGCAGAGTGCTTGTGACGAGGCTGAAGATGCTCCCAAGAGGGACGGCTGCAGAAAGTCTACAGTCAATACTCCCTTGGAGACATTCTGCTGAATTAAAACTAGACAGGAAAATATGCTTTACACTGTATACTAAATATTATTTTTAGTGATTTTTTTATTCCCCTAAACATTTCTAACCGAAGTGAGTTTCTCGTGTTTTTATACAGATTTATAAAAGTCACAGAAAAACTGAAATAGTGCATTCAGCCTTCACACAGATTACTCCCGTGGTCTACACTGTGTTGCCTCACCCCCTTTCCTATGCCTGATGATCTCGTGCATCTACCAGAACCCAGTTCAGATGTGGAGGCTGCTTTGCAAGTGTGTGGTTTACACAGTCATGGTTTCAGTCTAAGAAGGTGGGGCACAGCCTGGTTTATGGTCTATAGAATCCATGCCTCTTGAAGACTGTACACATAACTTATATGACAAGTATATGTAGGCTGCACCTTCAACACTGTGCTAAACCCAAGGACACAGGACAATGCAGCACACTGGGATGGGGGAGGGGGTGCTGTTCTGATGTCAACTCTGCAGTTAAAGTAAGAACAATCCAGGGAAAGCTGCTTAACCTTTTTGCTTTCAGTCTGACCAAAAGAAAATAATGTACATACACTTCAGGAGAAGAGAGATAGTGTATCTTTTTTTTAACAGATGCTGCTATCCTCATATGGGGAAACCTGGAGGATATTGTATATCACAGGAAAGCCAATATACTTAGAGACTGAGTTTACCCAGCAGCAGTTTACCGTTTATGCCTGGAAGCTAATGACCATCACTTTGAACACTTCTTGTATTTGTAGAGGTCAAAGGTAATTTGTATTAATCTCAAAATGTTGTAGGTCAGGTGTATTGGCTCACACCTGTAATCCAAGCACTCAGGAGGCAGAGGCAGGAGGATTGCTGTGAGCTTGAGGTTAGCCTGGGATACTTAGTGAGCTCAGAGCCAGCTTGAACTATAAAGCAACATCTTGTCTAAAAAAATAAACAAACACAAGACCCTAAAAAAAGATTTTGTAAATTATGCATTAAAATATTTATACAAATTTTTCTTTCCCTGAAGTGTGTATATGTTTTTTGTTGTTGTTGTTTTGTTTTGTTTTTGAGACAGGGTCTAGCTTTTATTATTCAGGCTGGCCTTGAGCTGTCTTGAACTCATAGCAATCCTCCTGCCTCTGCCTCCCAAGTGCTAGGATTATAGGCATTAGCCACCACACCCTGCACTGTGGTACATGGTACGTGGTACTGATTGCTGGTGGGTGTGAGTCTGCACACCAGGCATTGTTGTGGTTACTGGGGATCAAACCCGGGACCTTGCACTTGCAAGGCAGGCACCAGAACCACTGAGCTAAATCCCTAGCCCCTGGTTTTTTTTGTTTTGTTTTTTGATACTGTATGTTTTCCTCAGTAAAATAGCTTGTGAATAGGAGTTTTCAGTTTTGGGGGCACTAAATTTCTATAATTCTCTTCCATTATCAAAGAGAAATGCAAGGAGGGTGGAAAGTTTTCTAAAACTATTAGTTTACAGGCATAGAAAATATTGAGTGAATCTATGGTTGGCTTGACTGTGATGGACAAGGCTATGCATGGGTTGTTCGATTCTTGTGACACACTGCTCTCTATTTTACTACTTTCATGTTTCAACTATATATTAAGCTAAAGCTCTTTGATAGCTTAGAGTCCATTATTATATGCCTTAGCTGGCTTGACTGTTCATATATGCATGAAGCACAATCCTGGGCTCTAGGAAAGACTCAATTCCTGCCTTGGAGGATCTTGTGGTGCAGTGAGAAAAAGAACTCATTCTTCCTGCAGAAGAGGCATGAAAGTTTGGTTTTGAAGAATGGATATGATAGTCCATGACAGAGAAGAGTGAGGGTGTGAGGGAGGCCTTTTAGGAAGAGGGCGTGGCTGCCACAGAGGCATGAGTTCACAAAATACTATGAACAGAAGCATACAGAGAAGAGCGATTGACAGAAGATGAGTGGTGAGAATAGGACTGCTGGTTGTGTGCAGAAACTAGAAACATTAGGTGTTTCTAGCAGGAAGGTTCTAATACAGGCAGTTAAGTGTTCTTTGTAATGGCTAGAAAGAAGAGTAGAACTGTCGTACAATGCTTAGACTGTAACAACTACTATTACCCAGAGGATGTGGAGGCTGTTTTCTGCTGAGACAGGGTAACACCATGTGCAGCTACCGCATAGTCATGAACCAGGACAACTTCTGTGAACAGAGTTGGCTGCATGAGTTGCACCTACTGTGTGAGAAACAACAGCCTCAGTGTCCTTTCCATTTTCTCCTCTTGTGTGAGTGTAACTTAGTGACAAATCACCACCTTGAACCTGGCAGCAAGGGAATCTGGGAAATGTAGTTTCCAGTCTTCTAGTTCCTGTGATAGCAAGGGAGTAGAAATGAGTGCTGCATGTCAAAAAGCAGTAACTTCTTTAGTTGGCAAGGCAGGTTGGAACTAGGTGGTCAAGCGAGTGCAGAGATGTGCAAAAGAAAAAGTGTGAGATGCTTCCGGAAGCTGAAAAGCCAGACTGTGATAATTAAATGTATTTTATGAACATTGGTGTCACAATGAAATCCATTCTTATGGACTAAAAAAACAACAAATAACCCTATCAACTGTATGGCAGTAATTTATTAAATAGCTGTTACAGAGTGGAAACATACAATGCGAAAGCTTCCTAAAGCTTTTTTTCAGGATTGGTGGTAACCCATCCGTATGATATTCTTTCTCTGATTTTTTATTGGGTATACATTATCCAACAAGAGTCATGATTACAGATAAAAGTCATCTGTGATCTCTGCCCTTAAAAATCCTAATCATTTTTCTTTTCAGGCAAAAGTAAAGATATTTTATAGGATGGTCTGAAGGACTGATCCATACTTATCAAGGTATTTTCTGCTGAAACCTAGCCTTATAAAATGCTACTGAAAATGGTCTCATATTCAAATCAGCTTTTAAAAATTATATTTATACTTTCCTATGAATTTAAATATCTACTAAAACTTACAGTAAAAAATTAATTTTTAAATTTTATCAGCATAACCCTCTTCTGACTTTGTATATCCACTAGTGGCTGAGTTCTCCAGAGCAGGTGGGAGGACCAGATCCCACCACAGGAGAGCCAGTCAAACGGAAAGCCAGTGCGCTGTTTATAAAAATAGCTTCTGATGTGAGAAAGTGCAAAGAAAATGACTGTAGCCTAAGTATTGCTTCTTAAATGCAGAAACATTCTCAACTAGAAAGGACATATTAAATGAATTTTAACACTAAAAACAATAGCTCTCAAAAATTACTTTGACAAATATGAAACCATAAGTGCTAAAAACGTGCAGGTCCTGGCCAGTGGAAGCTTGTAACTACTGTAATAGGCTATTAAATGGTGAATTTGTAAATGCAGTATTCTAAAGTTGTTGGACTCCATAACATTGGTAAAGAACCAGTTAAAGAACTACTAAATCCTCTTTCACAGGGGATGAGAATGGTGGTGGGAATGGAAATAGAAATAGAAATGTTTTTCTTTGAGTGAAAATGATGCTGATGACTCACCAGCCCTGCCACTCAGTAGCCACAGAGGGGCGCTGCCTGGGTGTCCTTCGATCTAACTGTGCTTCCTGCAATGGGGGTGTGTTCTTGGTATCTGATGTGCGTGGGGGGGGGACAGGTGGGCTAGCAGCTTTGGGAGTGAAGAAGCGGCTGTTCTAAGCATGATTAGGATTTCTCAGAATTAAAGGAAAAGGCTGCTGGCCATGGGCTAGTGGAGCCTGTAACTATTTCAAATCCTGCCTGAGTATGTGGGCTGCACTTCAGGAAAACCAGAGGCCACGGGGTGATGGCAGCTGGAGGAAAATGTACTGCTTGTACCGCAGGGGTGCAAGTTCCATCCCCAGAGGAGTCCTCGGAACATCTGCCAGACTCATCGCACTGCGGGCAGGGGAAGCAGAAGTGTGGACAGTGCCACATGGATGACTCTGGACATATAAAGAGCCTGAGGGGGGGATAAGATTAAATCTGATTATAAAAACTGGGCATGAATGAAAGCATTTGCTAAATGGAAAAGGCCCTAACACGGACACCACGAAAGGCTGGTGCGGGTACTGCATGCTTCCGTGACCCCTGCACTGGGTAGGAAGCTCCAACCTGACAGCAGTGTGAACTCAGAAGAAATGAAGCCGAGCAGCACTGTCCCTCAATCTTCCCATCCTCCCGTGTCACTGTGACGCAGTAAGCTCTGGCGTCGGGAAACTGCTGGAAGGTCTCAGCTAAGATGCAGCTTGGCTTTTGGAGGGTCAGGCTGGCTGATGGTGATTTGACTGACGATGTGATGTAAAGAAAGTCCATCGACAAATACAACTGAGTATCTTACTCAATGAGTTACTTTTTATTACTATCTTATAAAGCTTAATATTTTCCTAAAAGAAAAAAAGCTGGTTTACATGTAAAGTAATGTAGTAAAGTTACAAGTAGACAGCTAAAAACAATATAGCTATTAGGAATAGGAGCCAGGCTAAATAATATGAAAACCAGAGCAGTAAGCAGCAATAAAATTAATTCCTACATAAAGCTAGCAGTGCAATAGGATAAGCAGAGAGCAGCTTTACATTAAAAGTTATTTAAATACAGAAATAGCACCTTACAAAAAGGAATTGAAGAATGTAAACTCGGTAGGTAGATTCAAGTATAAAAGTGATACCCCCCAACTCTTGTACCAGAACGTAAGGGTTTCACAAACCCTGGACAGTGTAGGGCACACACCCGCGGTGCTGACTCAGCTGTATTTCCTTAGCAGGATCACCAACCATTATCGTTTTCTTTTCCTAAATTATACAAGGATAGACTCAAGACTGCCATTGTTTCTTTCCTATCCAAAATAGCCCCATCTAGCTTAGCAGCTTCACTATTAAGTTGCTCTGTAAGAGAATCATTTTCCTGACAGAAACAATCACTGATTATTTTTATGTGTCCTAAAGCCACATGAAGAAATTGTTATTGGATACAAAAGTCATTCTTCTTAGTCTTCTACTGCTAAATGTGGTCAAAAAGTTGTCACATTCTTATTTGTGGGATTGTTTCCTAACACCTCTCAAGAACCATGAATTCTCTGAGCATGATATGGTCCGGAAATAGTGTGGGGATCCATCTAAACACAGGTCTCAGTGAAGATATTTTGTGGAAGTTTTTAAGCATGATAGATTTAAAATGTATGTACCCAGATTTATGTGCTCCATATCCTGTAATCTACCTGAAAAAGGCAATTTTTCCTTTGTTTTGATAAGGAACCCTCAGTACTAGTTCAGAGTAATTATTACTATGCAACTGTCGATGGCTGGAACCATATTCTTAATTTGACAGAAGATTGTAAAGAAAGGGAAAAATACCATTTTGTAAACTTTAAAAGTTTAGTGTTGACAAGACTTTGACATAAGTAGCAAATTTATTTAATCTGGCTACTTACCCCAAATTTTCAAAAATCTTGTGGGGGTAATAAGGCTAATAGTATCCTGTAGTTAATATAAAGCTACTTTACTCAGACTCCCAGAGTCTCTTAAATTAATATTTTTATTCTTTCATAGAACATTTTAGGCCCCAAGATAAAAATAAAATAGCTCTATACTAAGATTCTAAATCTGAAGAGAAGATAACAAAGAAAGGAAGAAAAAGAAAGAGGTAAGAGAAAGAAGGAGTGAAGGATACCATTTAAAGAAATGAGTGAACTATCAATACATCTAGAATACAACGAAGTAGTTCGGTTCCTGAATGAACCGATAAAGTAATCTGTTTTATAAAGGGATATTGCAGAACAGTTTCTAGAACTGTATTGCGCCATAACACTGAACCTCTGCGCTCGTCATTATTTTAGAGGAATCCCTTATAACTGTGTCTTGCATTTTCTTGGCAATGGAATGGGCACCTTGCAAAGGGTATTAAAAAGTTAAGAAGTTTAAAAAAAGGAACACAGAAGAATCTCTTATGGACCTACATTGGTTTCTATACCATTGCTCTTCAGTATTTCAAGCAAAAAGTCTCACCTAGACTCTGACTTTTCCAAGTCATTACTTTTTACCATCCTGATTCATTTTTATAAATGATTGTTAAAAGGCATCCATACCTGATACTCTACAATTAACATTTAAATTAAAAATATAAACTGAACACAGGAAACTGAACAGAAGTTTTACAAACAGTAAAAGCTCACTGTTCTCACGTTATTTGAGAAGCAGCCATTAGAACGGCTAGACATCACCTTAGTTTCATGACCGGATCGGGTTATCACAGTTCAGGTATAGCCAGGTGTGTCATTTGGTTATTTTGGTCTCAATCATTCTCACGTATATACATTTATCCACATTACTAGGCTGTATAATAAGTGCAGGGCAAATTAGAGGGAAAAATACAAACATTCAAGTCGTCATACCCTGAAAAGTTTATGTGTTCGGCTGTAGTTGTAAACTCTTTGCACTAAATCCCATTTTAGGAACAAAATAAATTAATACCATAGGATTCATAACTGAAGGTGGCTTCCTGATGAAGCCTAAAGAAGCAGTAGCTTTTTTTAAACTGCAGAAAGAAAGTTCTCTCACCACAGATTTACTCAGGGCAAGTGGAAATACATATCAAGAGTGCTTACCCTGGTTAAGTGCTAGACAGCCCCCCTTCAGGAAAACCACAAGGCTCCAGCAGCCTGTTCAGATCTATGTCCAGGAATCGGGTGATTCTTGAATCGAAACCACACTCGTCAGTCAGTGCTTTCACTGTGACGCCCTGCGGGGTCTGAACTCTGGCTGGCATTTCATGCACAATTAGTAATAACTACTTTCAGGAACACAGATAATCCGCAGCACTGGGGAGATAACAAAACCAGTGAATGAAAGAAAGATCAAGGACACGAGCTGAGGACTGACAACCGGTTATGTTCCACTCCTTCAGGACGTCGCCTGGCACACAGGGAGACTCATGTGGTTTAATCCCACCCCACCTGCCAAAGCATCCATTTAGTCCAGCCCGCTGCTGGGGATTTCTAGTCTCCTCTGGGCTGAGCTGGTATTTCGTGACTGATTTCCTTCTCTTCTCCTAAGGCCAGGGTCTCCAAGGGTGCCAGGTGTCTTGAAAAATGTCTCTCGCTGTGTGCGCCGCATACTCTTGGGTGTCCCCGGAGCAGGTGACTAAATGAAAACAGCCAAGTCAGAAGCAAAGTCAAACTTCCTGGTCTCTAAACTCAAAGCTCTTCCCTGACTTGCGTTAAGATCACTCTGCAGGGCATCCCCTGCCCTTGCCTGCCTGCTGGCTCACCCATCCCTTTATCTTCTTCACAAGCTTTATCCTACCTGGAAATTCTTGCTCATTTTGGATGAGGAAAGCCCACCCACCAAAGAGGTTACAGATGGGCCCAGGGTTTGACTCTCCCATCTGCATGACTCTGGACAGACCCCTTCGTCCATGTGTCCCATAGCTGTTTGATCAAGGCAGTGGGATGACAGAACTATCAGCAATAAGGGCTGTAAGAATTAAACAAGATCTTTGTACAACACTTCCGAGTGTGTGAAACAAACAGAAATTGTACATGTCTGCTCTTTCTGTGTACTTACTAGCATTTATCCTCTCATGCTAGATTTAGTCCCTGAATGTGTCCTAGAGTGGCAAGAGTCATTATCCTGCTGCATCTTCGGTGTCTAGATCCCTGTCTGGCCCTTAACTCGTGGGGCTGGGAATCTAGCTCAGGACTAGAGCATGTCTGATTCCATAGAGCTGCAAAAAAGTATATCTTGCGCCGAAACCGTCTTGTTTAAAAACCTCACGTGCTTACTTCAACACCTGGTGCACTTCTGAGCTCTTGAACAACTTGTCTAAAATACCTATTGCTGGACTAGTAATTACTCTACATAACACCGTTTGTATTGTAGGAATTAAGTCAATATTTACAGAGTTTGAGGGACAAATAGATTCATTTGTACTCATTATATATGTACATTTTTATGTATGTATAAATATTTTTATAAAATAATCTGTACATATCTGTTATCCCCTAAGAAAGATTCTAATAATCAGAGTTAATATCAAGACTTATTTCCCTTCATTCTATCCTACATAATGAAAATGTAGGATGGTTTCCCTAAATGATCTAGTGCAACAAAAGCCCAGAGGTCACTGAAAATGTCTAAAGAAGCAGCACTCCTCAAAATATATACCTTCATTTAAACGCCTAAGGCAGGTCGCTTTTATTCTAGGAAAGAGAATGCTGAGTGAGGCAGGCATTCTTATTGTTGCGGCACAGGACTGCTCTCCCTACATGTCTGCAAAAATCACACAGGTGACTCTGGGTCCACCACGGAGCTGGGAAGAGCTGACCCCGGCCCCTCCGTCCCACTGCCGGCTGTGCTACTGCAGTGAGAACTAGGTACATTCAGCCACGGAGCCTGCAGGCCTCACCTGCTGGGATTTTACGGCCGAGACCGGATGTCCCACGCAAACAGGGGACTCAGGCTGGAGGATGCCATGTGACCTTGCTGTCACTGGGCTCAGATTCAGTGGGGCCTGACCCTGCAGCTGAGGGTCTGCTGGAGGGAGAGTGGGTGCCTTGGGATTAATCATGGCCGTGGGGCTGAGAAGAAGATGAGCTGTAGATCCAAGGGCGGGTAAGCTGAAATTCACAGGTGCTGTGCTCAGGCGAGAGCCGGGAGCAGGAGAAATCGGCACGGGCATTGCAGGAGAATAAACCACAGGAAAAGGGCCCAGAGTCGGAGATGGCAGGACCATACAAGGAACACCAAAGGATGGCAGCTGACCTGAGCAGGGGCCCCCAGGGTGGGGGCTCTGGCTGCCAGAGAAGAGCACATTGAAGCCATTTAACCCTGAAACAGAAGAGCAACAAAGAAAATCATTACAGCATAAAGATTCCGCTCACGTTCACATCCTCCGTGGCCCTTCCCAATAGGAGACCGTGGGAAATCAATGACTGACGGAACCTTGTGCCACCTGATGTCACACCCCTCTCCCCTCTCTGAGCTCTTCGGCTCACTTGGTCCCTTCATATCAGTGGCCAAGGCTGAGGCTGCCCTTTTACGTTTACCTGCACGATCGTGTGGAGGATGCTCATGGAAATGGACCAATTTCACAACTAAAAATAAAAAATAAGATGCCCATGAAGGGTTCTCACGCTAAGTTCCCCTGAACCCAAACTGAGGAGGAAAGTCAAATTTGGAAGGCAAAAATGATTTTTATTTAATTATCTTCTAACTATAAATATATATTTCCCCAAAGATTATCACAGATAACAACTTATTGCAGTATTAATAGTATTTTGACTTGTCACATGTAGAAAAGGTAGAAATATGTTCACATGATCTTACAGCTCTTGCAGAGTTCTGTACAACTGGAGCACAACTCTGAAATGATGGAGTTTTGGACTTGTTCCCAGATCTTTTCATTACTATAAATAATTTCAAAAATAATTTCTCTACTCGTTCTTTGGTATCACTGACTCTTAGTAATGCTATGATTCCAATGCTGCATTTTTAAACGGGGTGAAGGAGAGCCCACAGGACTCTCCAGTCTAACAGGCTGTGGCTAAACAAAGTACAAATTCCTGTGCTGGGATATAATTTTCATTACTCACTAGCTGAGTCTGGTTTTCTCATCAAAGAAAGCCCAACACTGAATACCATGCGCACAATGCACATTCAAGGCTAAAGAAATGACAAGTTAGGGCTGGGGACGTAGCTCAGTGGCATTGTGCCTGCCTCACAGGCACATGGTCCTGAGTTCAATTTCTGCTACTGGGGAAAAAAAAGAAAGAAAGAAATTATAATAAGTGAATAATAACAGACTTACTGAATCTGTACTGCAAGGTCAGGCTGAAACCAAGAACAGACTGAGATTCATTTTAAGTGTCTCCACACCAAGAACAACTTCATAGGAAATATCTTATATATTAGGCTTTTACTGTAACTCAGTTCTATTTTGAAGTAACAGCATTTACTATTTACTTAGTGCTAGACATTCTAAGTCTCTTAGGTTTAATGTTAAGTTGAATTCAGTGTTCACAGCACTCATGTGTTGCTGTTGTACCACTGAAGGCCGCTGTTTTTTTAGTTTTTTGAGACAGGGTCTCCCTTTGTATGTAGTTCAGGTTGGTTCTGAACTCAGCAATCCTCCTTTCTGCCTCCCGTGTGCTGGGATTACAGGTGTGAGCCACCATGCCCTGCACTGTGCTATGTGGTTCTGATTGCTGATGGGTGTGAGTCTCCACGCCCAGCATTGTTGTATGTGGTTACCGGGTATCGAACCCTGGCCCTTGCACTTGCAAGGCAGGCACTGGAACCAGTGAGCTAACTCCCCGGCTCTGCATACTCATCTTAAGCTCATGTAGATAAGTGGTTTTAAATATCTACCCCTTTCGCTCCAGATCGTAATGATGTACTTGGGACTTCCAAGCACTTCAACATATGTACGAATGTTCCCTCCTCATAATGGCCAACGGGTTCCTATTAATACTCTGAAGCGATGCCAGGTTCAGTTGAATTATTAAGAAAAAAAATCATAAAAAATCACCTGTTCACATTTATTTTGCCATTATTTCTATAGTGGGTGTAAACAGAACAGTATTTTTATTTATTCAAAGAGAAAACAAGGGTAAGTGGACAATGACTCAGAAGCAAGAGACAGCAGTATATCAATGGACTGCTTTTGTTGGTCGTCACACAGATAAAACTTTAATTTAGGATCTGTATCCCGTAAGGAATGTCTTAGGGTTTCGATCAAAAGTCTCACTTGTTGAAAGGTGGGGCTTCAGAAGGTGGCTGGGTCACGGGGATGACGCACCCCTCCAGAGCTCAGTGCACTTGAATGTGCTGTTAGGATGTGGGGCCCAAATGGAGAAAGCAGTTCCTGGGGATGTGGCCCTGGGGGATGTGTCTGTCTTGGCTCTTCTCTGCCCACTTCCTGGCTGCCACAGGTTGGGCAGCTCCTCTTTGCCAAGCCTGTCCACGGTGCTGCTTCTGCCTTGGAGCCAGCCAACCACAGATTGAACCCATTGGAAACTAAGCCAGAATAATCCTCTCTTTAAGTTTCAGATGTCAAGTATTTTATCCCTGTGATGAGAAAGAGACTGCTAAAGGTTGCAAAGCCACCTCTTACCGGCTGGAGACTGCACATAAAGACACTGCAGCAAGGCCGGCTCCTGGGTGCTTTCATTTTCTTTTGAAGGCTTTTCAGCGTCTCTGGAAGGATTTCCAGGGTCAGAAGAAACAAAGCAATTGGCTGTAGTATTCACGGAAACCTCTTCCACAGGAGGGTGTGGACCATTCACTAGAAGGTCTTCCAGGGATGCAGAGCCCCTGCTGTGCATGGTCTGGCCAGAGGCGAGGTCTACGGAATCTGAAGGTTTCTAAGTATAACCAACCAAGAAATGTAAAAACAAGTGAAAATTCCAGCAATCAATCTCACAACACTGTTCTCAGCATCCCTCACACATAAACAAAAAGGTAAAACAAAGCTGTGCACCAGCGATTCGTGTGCATCAATTGTTTTCATCCTGGTTACCAGATGTGTGACAACGATTGTCCCTCCATGTGCACTGTAGTCTCACGACCACTAAATATAGAAATGATCATGGAAATCTGGTGGCCATGGTGTTTAGACTACAAAGTAAGTTTCTGAGCTGGTAACACATAGTGTTGATGTTCCACTTTTGGGGGGCCTTGTAAGAACTGTGGGCTGGACCAAAGCCTTTGTGGTTGTCTAAGATATATACTTGTCAGATTTTTCACTTCTGATCTGCAACCCCAGGCTATCTACAGAATTAGAAAAGTGCACTCTGCCAAAAGCAGGGCGTCTAGGAGTGAAGTTCTTAATTAATGGATGGTGTCCACGCAGTGTGTCCAGCTGCCCCTCAGCAAACTGCTCTAATGGAGATGCTTCCACTTTCTCAGAGCTGAGCTGGACAGAAACCTCGGCAAGGCTACTGTGTGGAAGATGTAGACAGTACATGTTTTTATTCTTCTCATTTTGTAGCTAGGGAAAGGGGATGCTGAGCGAAGAGAAGAGAACACAGGTCCTGCTGGCTGGCCAGCCACACCCACGTTTCCAACTCCATCTCAGCTGGCTCTGGGCTTAGAGAACCACGGTTATCCTTTTTTTTTTTTTTTTTAAAGTATGTAAAAAAGACCAGAGAATTAAAACAAATGATGTTAGCAGTGGCTGCCACTATGCGCCAAGTACACTTTTTGACATTTTGAAAGAACTGTTATTGTTTACAAAAATCACTTGCTTTTCCTTCTCTTTTGTGGTGCTAAGGAATAAAGACAGGGCCTTAGCGATGAGCTGTTTCTCCAGACCACTTTTGTTTTGAGACAGCGTCTTACTAAGTTGCTAGACTGGTGAGGCTGGGCCTTGTTAGTACCTCAGTAAGACACTGATTAACGTGTGGCATCAGATTGCTCACCACACCCTCTTACCTTGGGCATAACCAGGGCTAAGGGGCTGTCATCAAGGTCCTGACTCTGTCTTTTAGTGGCAGGCTCGTGTTCCTCCCGGGGCTTCCTGTCCTCACAGAGGCGCTTCTGACTGGAAGGTGCCAAGAACAGCTCTGTTGTGGCCGGGGCTTCTGAGCTTCTGCCGTCCATCTCTGATCCCACCTCTGGGGCCCCCTCCCGAAGGCTTGCACACAGCAGGAACAGTGAAGACGAAGGCACATACAACAGGGGCTGGCCAGCAAGCAGCGCTGGCGTCATGCTCTCCGCATTGGAGGACACGGGGGCAAGGGTGACGCCTGTTTGTCCATTCAGACTGTTCTGCATGGCAAGCGCTGGCAAGTCTTGACCAACAGAAAATCCTTGGTGGGCTAAAGGGTTAACATAGTATTCAGCATCAACTGGGAGGCTGGTGTCTGAGCTGTCCACTGTAGATGCCACTCTCTTACTGGCCGAGCTGCTTTCCCTGTCATGAAACGACACATAATGTGCACCAGCAAGTGAGAACACGATGCCATTCCCGACTCTGCCTTCCTTAGGAGAGACTGACCCCAGGCAGTGAGGGGACGCTGGGCTCTTTGGTGACACAATCACTATCATGGTCAGATGATAGAGATTGGATCAGACTTTGGGTTTAGAGAAAGATTAGTCTAAGCAGTATCAGATCAGGTGTCAAAAAAGCAGAGTCCAGTGGGTAAAGAAATAAATGCATCTACTGAGTAATTACTTTCTAGCATTGTTGTCCCAGGTTGTTCAGTTTTTTAGAGAATTCTTAGTATATATTCAACATGAAATCCCTTGAATACTTGAGATTACAGGAATGCCTGGGCCTTTTCTAAAACATCTCCAAATATTTAGGAATATGCCTATGTCTTTTGCACATTTTTGAGAAGAGAAGAGGAAAATTCTTTAAGAAATGGTAGAAAAGGGCTGGGGAGTTAGCTCAGTGGTTCTGGCACCTATTTTGCAAGCACAAGGACCTGGGTTCGATCCCCGGTAACCACATACAATACTGGGTGTGGAGACTCACCCCAGCAGTGATCAGTACCACATACCACAGTGTCAGGCGTGGTGGCTCACGCCTGTCATCCCAGCACTCGGGAGGCAGAGGCAGGAGGACTGCTGTGATATGAGTTTGAGGCTGAGCTCAGGGCTAGCCTGAACCACAAAAGCGAGACCCTGTCTCAAAAAACCTAAAAAAAAAAAAAAAAAAAAAAGAAATGGTACAAAAGACAGATTTCTTGTAGCCCTTCTGACAGAAGCACTGAGGTCCACTCTGCCGGCTTCTTCATCTTGTATTCTGCCTCAGGTACAAAATGGAGTTCTAGGCTACTGGGAGGAACACAGCTCTCTGTCTGTGGCCTCACTGAGTGAGCAATCTGCATTATTCAGCTCTGTGAAACTCGGCAGACCCAGAACGAGTGTCTCAACCACTACAAGACACCTAGCCATTGGCCCTCAACCTTCCCATCTCCACTAGTAACGCTACCAGACCCCCAGCTCTCCTCGCTTCCTCCTTCCCTTCTGTTTTGAGGACAGGGACTCACTCTATATTTTGGCTGGTCTTGAATTTACTTTATATCCCAGAATCAAAATCTCAATCCTGCAGCTGCAGCTTCTGCAGTGCTAGGATATGGTGTACTCCACCATACCGGACTAGAAGCCTCTGCTGCAGTGAGTCTGCTGAGTCACTCTTACACAAATTTCCTTTTTTTTCTGTCTCTGGCTCAGGGCTACACCTTGGTAGACCAGAACTACCAAAAACCATGGCCTTGTTTGCGTCTTTCTCTACTTCCAATCTCACCTGTTAAAAGCAGCTGAAGGATCTTCCTCAGTGAACCTGTTCTTTAGTGTCTGTGGAGTCTAAACGGTTCGACTTGGCTTTCAACACTTTTTGCTAATGTGGTCTAGACCCCAGTTCTTATGAAATAAATTTCTTTTTCCTGTTCTAACTCATCAGCCTTTGTTCATCTACTCTTTGACCTTGACTTGTAATCTGCTTCTTGCCATATATTCATTAAGACCCTTCCTCATTCCCTCTTCAATGTTTCTTCTGCTCTTTCAGATTATACACTGATTTCTTTCAAAATTAGATCCCAAATTTAAAGGGATAGCCTGGATTTGAATCCCACCTGTCACCTCTGACCCTGGGCAAGCTACTTAACCTCTTTTTAGTTTTTTTTTTTTTTCCCTATAAAGTGAGTAGACAATGAAGGCGGCCTGAAAAGATTATGATCAGAAGGGTTAATAAACACTAACATAGTATCTGGTACTCAATTCACAAAATTAGCTGTGATAACGACAACATGATCCTGGGGCCAAGATGCATCACTTAAGTGTCATGTTGGTGACATTTCTTAAAATCAGCATATTTGTCTATTTATTTTGTTCCCTATACATAAGCTATCATAGCTTTAAGGATGTGTTTTTCTGACTTTTACAAAGTGGTGGTGTTGTTACACAGGAACAAAGGGAAAACTCAGCAATTCTTAATTTTAAAAAATGGATATTTAGATTTTTATCTTGTGAGGGGTGACATTTCAATCTAGTCAAAATTAACACTAGGAAACAGAACAATCCACTTACTGTGAAATTTTCTGCCTGTAGACAGCAGCTAGACTTCCAATTTCTAAGGAAAAACCAACTGATCCTGAAAAGGAAAATGAAGGTTTAACAAATGTACGAAGAGGCCTATCTACCCATCAGGTAGTGTGATGCAATTTATTCCTCATACCTTGGGGATAACAAGACTATCTTAAATCTGTTCTTGTTTGGATTTAAAGGGAGAAATTTCTCAATTGGCAAATTCAGGACTCACGAAGAATGAATAAGAAACCAAACCAAGCCAACACCAAAATAAGTGTTGCTTTGTCAGTCTGCTGAATTTTTGAGATATATTAAACAGGCCAACCAAGGCAAACCAATTGATCAAGGCTGACTAGGCCAATTTCAGGTGTGGAGCCATGTGCACATACTGTGAAGTCAGCATCTCCTTTGCTGACAATAATTGTTTTACTTCATGCAAGTGAAAAGTAGAGCTCTGAAAAAAACAGGCGGGATCTAGATGCAGATCATTTGGTAGTGACAGCATGCGGGTAAGGGGACAGTTACACAGCACCAGATGGGCTGTGGGCAGGAACCGAGTGCAGATACCTTGTGTATCTTGGTATGGGCTGCTGGGTTCCGAGATCACTTTCCGCTCTATCATCTCAGATGTCTGGATTGTGTCAAAGGAACCATAACGAGCCAGTCTCTGTTTTGCACAGACTTGAATCTTGCCATATGTTTCTCTTTTCAATTTTGGTAAGACAGATGCAGAAACATCCACTGGTTCATCATCTAAATAAATGAGAGAAGTGGTAGTGTTGTTACACAGCTGTAATTGAGGATGATTTTAGTCTGTTCAAGAGATGACGTGGAACCTTTAATTGGAACATTACCCTATAAATAAAAAAGAAAGACAATCAAAGGAATTTTATAAGTCTGGTTTCAAACCCCATTTTTTCACACAGTCTGTTTTTTTAAAAAGTTAGTGGATGACTATAAAGTGAGAATGAATCCATATATATTCTAAAATTATCTGAACTACCTCAAAAGTAGAGCAAGATGTTCTTCAACTCGAATTGGAATGGGCCTGACATTTTAATGCTCTGCGGGGCAGAGAGAATCAGAGGAAAAGCTGACCACACACAGCCTAACCATGCAGATTTTGGATTCACTTTTAAGATTGATTGAAATCTGTTTTTTACACCAAAGCTCTGGTGCAATGAGTAGAAGAATCACTGTTTGCTATTATTAGGCTTTATTATTTCTTTCTCAGGAAGCAGGAGACCCAGTTACTAAGTGGTCACAGGAGAAAGGTCAGCAGACTTCATGGTTGAAATGCTGCAGAACAGGAAGGATAATAAGGTTGGTCCATGGAGGACCATTTTGTGTTTAAAGGTATAAAGTCAAAGCAGCGCTGCTGTCTAGAGTCAGCAGCCAATTCTGCCACCTAGACAGTGACTCCTTCCTTGCTTGTTTGTGCTGATTTTTTCCAATCTCAAAGTAGTATTTTAATTGCAATACCCATTTAACACAATGAAAAGTTCAAACAGACTTACACTGTATAAAATGCACACTTTGATGTTAATATAACCTTAAGAGCATCAAACTTTCTAGAAGATGGAATAGGTAAAACTCTTGAAGTCACGGGAGTAGGCAGTACTTTCTTAGCAGAAATCTCAGTTGCATAGGAAATAGTACCAAGGATCAGCAAATGGGATCATATTGAATTAAAAAGCTTCTGTATAGGGGCCGGGGAGTTAGCTCAGTGGTTCCGGCGCCTGTCTTGCAAGCGCAAGGGTCCGGGTTCGATTCCCTGGTAACCACATAACAATACTGGGTGTGGAGACCCACACCCAGCAGCAACCAGTACCACATACCACAGTGCCAGGCGTGGTGGCTCACGCCTGTAATTCCAGCACTCGGGAGGCAGAGGCAGGAGGATTGCTGTGATGTGAGTTTGAGGCTGAGCTAAGGCCAGCCTGAACCACAAAGCAAGACCCTGTCTCAAAAAACCTAAAAAAAAAAAGCTTCTGTATAGTAAAAAAAACAACCAACAGAGTGAAAGATGGGAAAGTTTTTTGCCAGTTATTCCTCAGACAGAGAATTATGTCAAGGACTCAAAAAAAAATCAGATATCCCAAAATAAAAGACCCAATCAAAAATGGGCAAGTGAAATGAACAGATACTTCGCAGAAATCAAATGTCCAACAAATACATGAACAAATGCTCAACATCACTGGCCATTTGTGAGATGGCCATTTGTGAGATATTTGAAAATCATCTACCCTAAAATACATGTACAGCTCTCACAATTCAACAGTAAAAAAAGCAAACAATAATAACCAAAAAGGAAAACTTCTGTGTATTCTACCATGGAAAATACGAAATTATTTAGTCCTGGAATTTTTCTTTGTTGGGAGACTTTACTGTTGATTCATTATTGTTACTGATTATTAGTCTACTCATGTGTTCTATGCCTTCAGGGTTCATTTTTGGTAGTTGTCTTTGTTTAGAAATTTGTGCATTTCTTTTAGGTTTTCCAATTTGTTTGCATAGAGTGCAACAATATAACAATCCCTAATAATCCCTATAACAATCCCTAATGATCCCTGTATTTCTGTAGTATCTATTGAAATGTCTTTTTCATCTTTGATTATATTTGCTTGTATCTGCTTTTTGTCTTGGTTAATCTAGTGAAAGATACGTCGGTTTATCTCTTAAAAAACACACTTTTTTTCCTTTTTCTTTTGGTCTCTCAATTCTAATCTTTGTTCCATTAATTTTGGGTATAGTTTGTTCTTTTGTAGTTCCTTCAATTACAGTTATGGTATTTGTAAGTGATTTCCTTCCAAGTTAGGCACTTGATTGCTACATCTATCTGAGTAATGCTTTTGGTGAATCTCATAGGTTTTAGTATGTCTTTTTATTAAGAAATTTCTAAATATCCCTTTTGAATTCTTCATCCTCTCATGGATCATTCAAGAAAATACTGTTTTTTTTATTTATTTTTTATTTATTTATTTATTTATTTATTTTTTTAAGTTTGAATCATTTCTACTTAAATGGACATACCTTGAGGATATCCTCATAAGTGAAATAAATAGGTCACAGATAGATACATATCGCATCTTTTCTCTGGTATGAGAAAATGAAGATGTAAATGAGTCCTAGCATTGTATGTTATATATTGTGAAATAGAAAATGCTCAATGTAAAATAAGGTGAAAGGGGACA